>WNNG01000071.1:0-118316 GCA_018208015.1 Medicago ruthenica
CCCCAATGTGTATATAAAGGCACAACCCCCCAACAACCAGAGGAGGAAAAACTCATCAGTACACAAGCCACAATTATTTCCAAACCAAAAATTAATCACAACCCCAGCAAATCGAAACCACAAAAACCATATCTCAAAACCAAAATCAATCATCATCCATAATCAAAACCACAAACTCGGCCACCTCCACCACCACCACAATCAATCCGAACCTCCTCCCCTAACCACCTACAAACCACTAACACTAATCTGAACCACCACATACCACAACCACATAAAGCCACACACACGGCCAAACCCACAACCAAACAACCACTACGCAAAACCGCACCGCCTCTTATACAACCCTTTCCTGCTCACTGCACCCCTCTTTTCCTCTTATTTTTATTTATTAGCTTTATTTCTTTTTCTTTGCATTTTCTTTTTATTGTTGCATTTCTCATCCTTTATTTATTCCTCATGCATTTCATCTTATTGTTCTTTTTATCTTTGCATTTTCTTCATTCTTTTACTTTATTTTATTTTCTCAATTTTGTAGTTTTCTTTAGGTTAATTATCATGCCTTTTTTTCACTTTATTCCTTTTAATGCTTTATAATTCAGCATCTCATGCATTCTTTTACTTTTATGTGACATGTTTATTTCTTTGTTTTGCATCTCTTGCCTTTTTTCAGCATATTTATTTTATTATATTAGCAATTTTACTTTTATTATTTATTTTGTCATTTTCATTTTTATTAGAATGTATTTAGGAACAATGTAAATATAAATGAGAATATGCACTGACACTCACACTTTATTTAATCCGCTTTATGTCTTTTATTTTTATTTATTTCGCTTTACAAAAAAAAATACAAAAATATTAGGTTAGTTTAATTTCAAAAGGGTTTCGTGGTGATCCAACGTCACCACGGAATTTCCTCGCGTTTAACTTTTTAGTTATGTTTTAGTCTTAGTTCATTAAAAACAAAAACAACAAAAACATGCAAATAATCAAAAATCACAAAAAAAATCTTTTTTAAAACAAACCTTGATTTTCAATCAAGTGCCCGTTTTTCTCTTTTATTTTCTTTAAATAACCATTAATACACTTTAATAATATGTAAATCATTTTCAAAAATTAAAAAACACAAATCAATCTTATTTTGCCACTTGGCCTTTATTTTATCTTTAAAACTTTTTTAAAACCAATAAAAAATACCAAAACAAATCAATCGTCATTTTTACCCCGAACTACGAGGTTTTGATCCCTCACGGGTACGTAGGCAGAGGACCATGTCCTTCCAAATCATAAAAAATAATAAAAAAACATTTTTATTTTTCCTCACTATTCTAATTCATTCTTTTCTTTCTTAAAAAAAAATAAGCAAGTTATAGCCAAAATAAATAAATAAAATCAAGAGGTTCTCGTAGAGTACTACGAACGTTTAGGGTGCTAACACCTTCCCTAAACGTAACTAACCCCCGAACCCCAAATTTTAAAAATGTGGTAATTTAGAACTTTTTTCCACTTTTCTTTTAAAAAAATTAAAAGTTCAGTCGTGAAATAAAATTAGTGAGTCAACGCTAATCAATAGCTTGATCTCCGAAAATCACCGCGACAGAAATGGCGACTTCACTGGGGAAAGCCATTCAGCCTCATGAAGAAGCGGTGGAGGTGATCAACTTGGGGTCTGAGGAAGTTAAGAAGGAAATCAAGATCGGGGCTTTGCTTGAAGAGACTGTCAAACAGAGGGTGATTGAACTGCTCAAAGAATATATTGACGTGTTCGCATGGTCATACCAGGATATGCCAGGTTTAGACCCCCGTATTGTGGAGCACCGTTTGCCCTTGAAACCTGAATGCCCACCAATCAAGCAGAAGTTGAGAAGAACTCGTCCCGATATGGCTCTCAAGATCAAAGAAGAAGTGCAAAAGCAAATTGACGCAGGTTTCCTTGTCACATCTGAGTATCCTCAATGGTTGGCCAACATAGTTCCGGTCCCGAAGAAAGATGGTAAGGTCAGAATGTGCGTCGACTACCGAGATCTGAATAGGGCCAGTCCTAAAGATGATTTCCCTTTGCCTCACATCGATGTATTGGTTGATAGCACTGCTAAGTCCAAAGTTTTCTCCTTCATGGATGGTTTCTCCGGTTACAATCAAATCAAAATGGCAACCGAAGACAGAGAAAAGACGTCCTTTATCACGCCTTGGGGCACTTTCTGCTACAAAGTAATGCCTTTTGGTCTGATAAATGCAGGCGCCACCTACCAAAGAGGCATGACCACTCTCTTTCATGACATGATGCACAAAGAAATAGAAGTGTACGTGGATGATATGATTGTTAAGTCGGGCACTGAAGAAGAACATGTGGAGTACCTGCTGAAGATGTTTCAACGGCTGAGAAAGTATCAACTTCGTCTGAATCCCAACAAATGTACATTTGGTGTTAGATCTGGAAAACTCTTGGGGTTCATTGTTAGTCAGAAAGGTATTGAAGTAGACCCCGATAAAGTCAGAGCCATCAGAGAAATGCCTGCTCCAGAAACAGAAAAACAAGTAAGAGGGTTCCTGGGGCGTCTGAACTACATTTCCAGATTCATCTCTCACATGACTGCCACCTGTGGGCCAATATTCAAATTACTCCGTAAAGACCAAGGGATTGTTTGGACAGAAGACTGCCAGAGAGCCTTTGACAGCATCAAAGAATATCTACTAGAGCCTCCGATTCTTATCCCTCCAGTCGAAGGAAGACCGATGATCATGTACTTAACTGTGTTAGAAGGTTCCATGGGTTGTGTGCTCGGACAACAGGATGAAACCGGAAGGAAGGAGCATGCTATTTATTACCTGAGCAAGAAGTTTACAGATTGTGAGTCTCGATACTCCCTACTTGAGAAGACTTGTTGTGCACTAGCCTGGGCAGCCAAACGCCTTCGCCATTACATGATTAACCACACCACTTGGTTGATATCCAAAATGGATCCAATCAAGTACATCTTTGAGAAGCCGGCCTTAACAGGAAGAATTGCTCGTTGGCAGATGTTATTGTCCGAGTATGATATTGAATACCGCACCCAGAAAGCAATCAAAGGCAGTGTCCTGGCCGATCATTTGGCGCACCAACCGGTTGAAGATTACCAACCTATCAAGTTTGACTTTCCCGATGAAGAGATTATGTATTTGAAGACGAAAGATTGTGATGAACCATTGCTTGGAGAGGGTCCAGATCCCGAGTCCAGATGGGGCTTGATATTCGATGGGGCCGTGAATGTCTACGGTAATGGAATTGGGGCAGTTATTATCACTCCTGAAGGTAATCATCTCCCTTTCGCTGCAAGGCTACAATTCGATTGTACGAACAATATGGCAGAATATGAAGCATGCATCCTGGGTATTGAGGAAGCTATTGACTTGAGGATCAAGAACCTCGACATATATGGAGATTCAGCACTAGTAATCAACCAGATCAAAGGAGAATGGGAAACTCGCCACCCCGGTTTGATTCCCTACAAAGATTATGCAAGACGTTTGTTGACTTTTTTCAACAAGGTCGAACTGCACCACATTCCTCGTGATGAGAACCAGATGGCAGATGCCTTAGCAACATTGTCTTCCATGTATGAAGTAAGCCATCAGAATGACCTGCCAACGATCAGAATCCAACGTCTTGAAAGGCCTGCTCATGTGTTTTCAGTTGAAGAGGCCGTTGACGATAAGCCATGGTTTCATGATATTAAGTGTTTCCTCCAGAGTCAAGAATACCCACCTGGAGCCTCCAGTAAAGACAAGAAGACTTTGAGGAGATTATCTGGTAATTTCTTTTTGAATGGAGATATTTTGTACAAGAGGAACTTCGACATGATATTACTCAGGTGTGTAGACGAACGTGAAGCAGAGATGTTGATGAGTGAGATACATGAGGGCTCCTTCGGAACTCACTCCAATGGGCATGCAATGGCTAAAAAGTTGTTGAGAGCGGGTTACTACTGGATGACGATGGAATCTGACTGTTATAAACATGCCAGGAAATGTCACAAGTGTCAGATTTATGCCGACAGGATTCATGTTCCGCCAACTACCCTCAACGTCCTTTCCTCCCCATGGCCTTTCTCAATGTGGGGCATTGATATGATTGGAAAGATCGAACCAAAGGCTTCAAACGGGCATCGTTTCATTCTAGTGGCCATTGATTACTTCACTAAATGGGTCGAAGCAGCATCTTATGCCAATGTAACCAAACAAGTCGTAGTCCGTTTCATCAAGAACCATATCATCTGCCGTTACGGTGTGCCTAATAGAATCATCACGGATAATGGAACCAATTTGAACAACAAGATGATGAAAGAGTTGTGCGGAGAGTTCAAGATCGAGCATCATAATTCTTCTCCTTACAGACCTCAGATGAATGGTGCTGTCGAAGCCGCAAATAAAAACATCAAGAAGATTGTCCAGAAAATGGTAATCACTTACAAAGACTGGCATGAGATGTTACCATTCGCTCTGCATGGGTACCGTACCTCAGTACGCACTTCAACAGGGGCAACCCCTTTCTCTTTAGTCTACGGCATGGAAGCAGTGCTCCCTGTAGAGGTCGAAATCCCGTCGATGAGGGTTCTGATGGAGGCCAAATTGTCTGAGGCTGAATGGTGTCAGAGTAGGTATGATCAGCTGAACTTGATTGAAGAAAAACGCATGGCTGCCTTGTGTCATGGTCAACTATATCAAAAGAGGATGAAACAAGCCTTTGACAAGAAGGTCCATCCCCGTGAATTTCAAGAAGGAGACCTTGTGCTCAAAAAGATTTTATCCTTCCAACCGGACGCCAGGGGCAAATGGACGCCTAATTATGAAGGCCCATATGTCGTCAAGAGAGCTTTTTCTGGTGGTGCAATGACTCTTACGACTATGGATGGTGATGAGCTCCCCTTTCCTGTGAACGCCGATGCAGTCAAGAAATACTTTGTCTAAAAAATAAAAGAACAGCTCGGTAAGTCGAAAACCCGTAAGGGCGGCTTAGGCAAAAATGAGCGTCTCGGTGGACTGAAAACCCGAAAGGGCGGTCCAGGCAAAAATTAGAGACATGAAACAGAAGATAATCATCCTGATAGATCGAAAACCCGAAAGGGCGGTCTATGCAAAAGTTAAGGATCAAAAGACAAAGTAACTGCATCAGGTTGGCCATGACTCACTCGGGGCACATTAGCGGTCAAAGAGACTCTGAATCCGAGGCATCTAAACTGTGGAATTCAAAGTTTGTTAGGAAGAATAGCGGTTGTTGTGTTCAATGTACCTTCCCCATATATTTACCATTTTCCAAACTTTGTGAGATCCGTGGAGCCACGCCATTGGCGGGTCACCACTCTGTTGAATAAATTTGAGCCTGTGCTTTTTATTTGGAATTCCCATTTAATCTGTTTATAAAATTTCTTCTATTTTTGATGGTAGTACTTGAAGCAAAATATTTTTCAAAAAAATCATAAATCTTTTTTGTTGGAAAACATAAATAACAAACACATTCTCTCTGAACACATGAATAAGTGCAGTATGCGTCAACGGTTATCCTGAGAACGAACAAACTCAGCAGGTTAAACATGGTCAATTGCTTGAGAAAAAAAGAAAGAAGAAAAAGAAAAGAGCTCGGTAAGTCGAAAACCCGAAAGGGCGGCTTGGGCAAAAATGAGCGTCCCGGTGGATCGAAAACCTGAAAGGGCGGTCCAGGCAAAAAATTAGGGGCACACAAAAAAGAATATATTCCCGGTGGACTGAAAACCCGAAAGGGCGGTCCACGCAAAAGTTAGGGATTCAAAAAAGGAAAAAGAACAAAAAGCATGACCACAGAAACACCAGTTCTTCTGCCAGGTCTTTGGATTAGCACGATTCCCCCAGGAAGTGTTTGCTCCCCACCGGTTGTTGCATACATCGGGCTTTACCCCGTCAATGTCTTGATATGCCCCAATGGCATCATCCCCAATGAAGATTGCTGAGTGTTTGTACTGCGTCGTCGGTCCACTTTCCATCTTACCTGTCCAGTCTTGTCTCATCAAGTTCATCGGTCATACCATCATACAAGTCAATCCTCCATACAGTCATACAAGTCGTATTGTCTTACATACATTCATACATTCATGCATATACACATTCATGCATACACAACATGCACGTAACATCATTCAATACATGGTTGCATTAACCACCCTGAGTCTTGTTTTTCACATCAATCAATCATGAACAATTTTTTTTAACCTTCCTTTTCCCCAAGTGTCATCCCCAGTGTGTCTGGTCCAAAGATGTCACCCTCTTTTCGCCAAGTGACAGTTCTTTAACGAACAGCTTGTGCGTACCTTTTACTATCATGTCGTCAGTGGCAAGTTCGGCTACATCCCGAGCAGCTGACATTTACCTTTTCATCTATCATGTCGTCAGTGGCAAGTTCGGCTACATCCCGAGCAGCTGGCATTTTATCATCTATCATGTCGTCAGTGGCAAGTTCGGCTACATCCCGAGCAGCTGGCATTTTATCATCTATCATGTCGTCAGTGGCAAGTTCGGCTACATCCCGAGCAGCTGGCATTTTATCATCTATCATGTCGTCAGTGGCAAGTTCGGCTACATCCCGAGCAGCTGGCATTTTATCATCTATCACGTCGTCAGTGGCAAGTTCGGCTACATCCCGAGCAGCTGGCATTTATCATCTATCACGTCGTCAGTGGCAAGTTCGCTACATCCCGAGCAGCTGGCATTTTATCATCTATCACGTCGTCAGTGGCAAGTTCGGCTACATCCCGAGCAGCTGGCATTTTATCATCTATCCTGTCGTCAGTGGCAAGTTCGGCTACATCCCGAGCAGCTGACATTTTATCTCTTATCATGTCGTCAGTGGCAAGTTCGGCTACATCCCGAGCAGCTGACATTTTATCTCTTATCATGTCGTCAGTGGCAAGTTCGGCTACATCCCGAACAGCTGACATTCACCTTTGTTTCTCGTCGTCAGTAACATATTACTTTTGTTTCCGTCTTCACCTCAAGTGGCAAGCTCTACAAACGGGCAGCTTGTGGTTGGTGTCGTTCCCATACCATACTTCCTTTTTCAGCTATCAATACGATGGTTGATCTCTTCCCCAGTGGAACTATATTATCCCCCAGTGGAGTCGGATCCCTTTTTCTTTAATGAACTCAGGTATCCTTTTGTTTTGTTTTGTCCCCAGTCAAGTCATCTTCGCCGTCTTGCATTCACCTTTGCATCACGAGCATTTCACATCTTTTTGTTAGGTCCAAAATTGGTGTACTCTATATTTAAGTCCCTTCGACCCGTCGAATCCAAGGTTTTCTCTTCAAATCTCCGGACGAAGAAACTTAAATAGGGGCATCTGTCATACCCCAATTTTTGACCTAAAATTCCTTTTTTTTCATTTGTCTTTTTAGGCCAGAATTTGTTCATCGTTTCAGACAAAATTTTGACAGGGAGGTATTTTAAAATACCTCATTTTTTTTGGTTCCGAAGGCGACAGTCTTTTATTATTTTTTTTATTTTTGTTAATTTTTGTTTTTATTTTATTTTTTATTTATTTCCTTTTTTTTTATTATCCTTTTTTATCTTTATCATTTTCTTTTTATTTTATTTTTATTTTCGTTTTTTTTATATACACATTTTTTTTAATTTATTTAGAGTTGACATTGACTTATTGTTTTAATGAGTCAAGTGTCAATTAATCCTTGCCTTGTTTAGGTTTGGTTGACTGATCAAATTCATGAGTCATCAATGGCTTTCAAAGGAATTGATCTGGCTTTGCATCATAAAAGGGAGGAGATCATCATCAGAAAAAAGAACCTCTACACGGCCAAGAACACTACACAAAAATCATCAGTTAACTGTAACCCATAATCCCCAATTCACAATCACGTACAACAGAAAAACACACAGAAAAACACAGGAACAGAAGCAAAACACAAATCGCAACTCAGCCCCTCCACACACACAACACCACCGCGTAACTCACTCACCCACACCCAACATTCACGTCTCCCATCTCCTCCCTCACACAACCACACAATAACCTGCTCCTCCTCCATACACACACCCAACCGACCCAAAAACCCACACACACATACTCGTACGGCCGAAACCAGCCCAGCCCAAACTCATCACAACACACACACCCAAACTGAAACACCACAAAAACCACGCGGCCTCCCTCCACAAACCACCTTCAACCACGCGGCCTCACCTCTCACTCCCCTCACCACCGCGCGCCACCGAGCCCAAACCAGCAACCACCGTACTATACCCTCACACACAGTCCGAACAAAACAAAACCCCTCTCCCTAAGCCGCACAACCCACAACCGCACACCCTCACACACGTAAACCAACCCAGCAATTTACGCACACAACCACCCTAAAAAACGCAACTGTACGGCCACTTTATCAAAACAACACAACCACCCTCAAAAACGCCACCGTACGGCCCTCCTCCCTCACCCACGCACATAGCCAGCTTGCGGTTTAATTCGTCTCCTTGGTGGATTTGTTTTCTTTTTTTTCAGGTTTGTTGTGAGAAAGGAAAGGAGAGGAAGAGAAAGCGCTGAAAGGAAAGGAGAAGGAGAGAGAGCTGAGTGATAAGAGAGAGAAAGAAGATTGAAAAATAAAAAAAAACCAGCCCTTTGGCTATTTCATGTAAATCCTGAACCGGTTCGGTTCACTTGAACCGAACCAGTCTGATTTTCTTTCTCTTCTCCCTCAGCCCAGCACGGCCCAATATGCTCTCTTCCTCATTTCTCTTCCAGTCTGCTATCTGCATCCCCATTTTGCTTACTGCACTCCCCTTTTATTCTTTTATTTTTTTTCTTATCATTTCTTGCATTCTATCTTTGTTATTTTTTTTTTTTTTATTTATTTTCATGCATTTTATTTCATTGCATTTATCTTATAGCACATCATGCATTTTTATTTTTTTTATTTTATTTTTTATTTTCCTTTTATTTCATGCATTTGCATTTCTTTTGTTTATTTTAGCATATTTATTTATTGCATTTGCAATTTTATCTTTGTTTATTTACTTTGTTTCATCTTATTAGAATGTACTTAGGGTCAATGTAACAAAAATAAACGAGAATATGCACTGACACTCACTTTATTTTATTTTGCTTTATGTCTTTATTTATCTTTATTTATTTCGCTTTATATAAAAAAAAAAAAATACAAAAAATATTAGGTCAGTTTAAAAGGGTTTCGTGGTGATCCAACGTCACCACGAAATTTCCTCGCGCTTAGTTTTCAGTTATATTTTTTAGTCTTAGCTCATTATCAAAAAAAACAAAAACATTCAAATAACAAAAATCACAAAAAAATCTTTTCTTAATAAACCTTGATTTTCAATCAAGTGTTCGTTTTTTTTCTTTTATTTTCTTTAAATAATCATTAATCCACTTTAATTACACTTTAACCATTTTCAAAATAAAAGACACAAACCAATCCCATTTTGCCATTTGGCTTTCATTTTTAAAACTTTTTTAAAACCAATAAAAAACACCAAACAAATCAACCGTTATTTATACCCCGAACTACGAGGTTTTGATCCCTCACGGGTACGTAGGCAGAGGACCTTGTCCTTCCAAATCATAAAAAATACAAAAAAAAATTTTCTTTTTTTCACTACTTTAATTCTGTCTCCTAAAAAAATAAATAAGCAAGTTATAGCCCAAAAATAAATAAATAAAATCAAGAGGTTCTCGTAGAGTACTACGAACGTTTAGGGTGCTAACACCTTCCCTAAACGTAACTAACCCCCGAACCCTAATCTTTTAAAATGTGGTAATTTAGAACTTTTTTTCCACTTTTCATTTAAAAAATTAAAAGTTCAGTCGTGAATTAAAATTAGTGAGTCAACGCTAATCAATAGCTTGATCTCCGAAAATCACCGCGACACGCGTATCTTGGGAGATTTAACAATGAATTATCTTTGTATAATTGCTTCTAGAATGCTGTTTGTTTTGGAAGAGATCTTATTGAAGATTTGGCTCTAAGTTATGAAATTCGTATTTTCTGTTATAAATCTTTCAAAGATACAAAGCAGTTTTATTTGTTACCTTATTGGATCATTCTTATTTCAGTAACAAATCAATTCAGAAGATTAGTTTGTTATTTATGCTGCTGGACTGAAGGCTATTTAAGGAGAAGTGTTGCTGCTATTCAACTTACGATTTAGAGAGTTAAAAATTCAGAAAATTGAGTTTGTGTTTGTTTTTAAGTTGTTAGCTTTGTTTTGTGCACCACTCATATGTTTTGAGTTGGTTTAGTGTTTTCATTGAGTTGTAATTCATTCTAAGCCTTTAGGTACGAATGAAGTTCATGTATTGAAGTTTTTTTATTCAAAACAGGGTATTGTTAAGGGTTGTTCAAGTAGCTGGGTTTAGTTGCTTGAATAGGAAGTTAGAGGATTCTAATACTCAGAGTTGGGTAGAAGTCTGACTAGGTGGAGGTTAATTGCTTGGGATAGGAACTGGGAGTCAGTGTCTGAGTCTTGAGGATTAAATCCAATAGTGGATTTCCTTCCTGGATTGGTATCCCCCAGAGTAGGAGGTGTTTACTCCGAACTGGGTTAACAAACCTCTGTGTTTTTAGCTTTCCTGCACTTTATTTTTCTACTGATTATTTGCTTTTATATTGTGCTAAGTTCTGTTCAGAACCTGTTGGTTCAGAACCTGTTAGTATCTCTTAAGTATTGCCTGGCCAGAATTTCATGAACAACGGCTAAAGGGACTAGCACCCTTATGGATATGATTCTAGTGATTGGTGAATGAGTATCGAAGAAGTCTATATTTTCTCTTTGTCTAAAACCTTTGACTACAAGGCGAACCTTGTACTCATCAACCGTACCATCAGGTTTTAGTTCCTTTTTCCAAAATTCAAATACAACCGATTGGTTTGCAACAGTGAGGCAAGTCAACTAAGTGTCATGTTTCGTTAAACTCTAGAGAATCCATTTCTTCGTTTATTGCTTCTTGCCATAATTCTGCATCCAATGAGGATATAGTTTCTTTAAGGCTTAATGGATCTTCTTCTAATGTATAAACCATATAACCAGGTTCATACTCTTTAGCAATTCTTGCTTTTTTTACCTCTTCGAGGTTCTATAACATCTCGTTTGATGTTTTAATAACTATTTCTGATTACTGGAATGTGATCAGATGTAGTGCCCCCACTAGTTCTTAATTTTTTAAAAGGGAATTTATTTTACCCCCACTAGTGCCCCCATTATTCTTTAATTTACAGGGGTACTAATTTTCATAGAAATCAGCATCGTTTGATTCTATGATCACTTTAGCATTTAGGTCATAAAACCTATATGCTTCACTATTTATAACATACCTAATGAATACACATTCATAGGCTCTACTAGTGAGTTTAACTCTCTTCGGGTCCGAAATCTGACCATAGGTCAGCAATCCCAAATTCAAAAAATAAGACAAATTGGGTTGTCTTTTCTTCAAAACTTCATAAGTAGAAATTTTGTTCTTAGACTTGGGTACTCTATTCGACATAAATTTCAATTTTTTGTTATAAAAATTGAACATATCAAGCGTATCAATTTTATTTTTCAAAATTTACAGACATCAATAAATATGATAAAATATCTTTTTATCATTTCTAGTTTATGTGTCGTCAAGTTCGCACATATCATAATTTATTAAGTTTAGAGGTTCAAATTCTCTAAACACTGATTTATATGAACTTTTGGTTCATTTATCTTGACTGCAAAAAATAAAGCTTTCTAACCATATAACTTTGGAATTAAGTCCAAGTTACTCAAGTTTAAAAATAAACGCTTGTTCATATGATAAATTTTGACATGTCAAATATTAAAATCACACAACTTATAAAATAGAAGGAGAATTTAATTTTGAGCATATCATCAAAGGCGCAATCTTTTCCCCACAAGAATGCATGGTGTACAAGTCTTTCTTTAAGTCTGAGTCAACTTAGTCTTATTCAGTAGAAATCTGAAGTACAGATTTTTTCTTATCTTTGGAGCATACATCACGTCCTAGAGAATAATTTTCTTTTCGGACTCGAATAGTAATTTTATATCTCTAACGCCAACAACTTTAGTGATGTTTGAATATTCTAACAACACTTTCTTATTTTCAGCAGTAGCATATGTTTAAAACATAGTATAACCATTACAAACATGGCGCGAGGCGCTAATGTTTATCCACCATTCACTTAATTCACCAACTAGATTGATTTAACTAGTCATATCAGTGAATTTCTTTTTAGTTAGGTTAGGCAACAGAGCAACGATTTACTTGTTCATATACTTGCGGGACATATGTCCTGGTTTCTCACAATTGTATTAAAAATAAATTGTGAACCAGTGTCATTTCTTGATGGTGGCTGCTGAGTTTCATTTAGGACCATTTAGGGTTCCTATTCTGTTGGCAGTTGGAGTACTTATTCACAGTGCGGTTCTGATTTTTGAAAATATATTTCAATCACATTAAAAGTCGCATATGTGAATTTCTTAGTGTTGTTGTTATAACAATAAGCACTTCATCATGTTCAGTATATAGATGTATTTCTATAGCCTTTTATCCTTCTTATATTTAGGGACAATAAAATTCGAGTTAGTAATTTCTTCGGTAGACATGATAGAAGGAAACGTCTTAAAATTGTTGTTTTTGGATTTCCAAACTGTTGTATTTGGATTTCCAAATTCTAATTTGAAAAAGAATATCTACCGAAGTTGTTACTAGGTTGAGTCACGACCAGGTCGCTCTCTTTAAGACGTTTCGTGGCACTGCCTAAAATTGTGCAAGGCAGACTATCAACTACGCCGCCTCCAGGATAAAACAAGCCCAGCTACAACTGTGCGGTTAACTACTGCACTGTAGAAAACCGTTCGAGAATTACACCTTCAATATGGTACTAAGACCACTCTTTAAATACTGAAACCGCTCTACTATGGTACTGTGACCACTCTATTATGGTGCTGAGACCACTCAAATATGGTGTTACCACCATTCTAAATTTTAACTTCTCCAACTATGGTACTATGACCACTCAAATATGGTGTTATCACCATTCTAACTTCTTCAAGAATTTAAGAAGAATATAATTTTTAAGATCATTCTTATTATGCCGAAAAGGGACTATGATCTTAAAATATTATTTATTCCAAAGGGACGTAAATTATCGAAAGGGACTATGCTCTTAAAATATTATTTATTTTGAAGAGACATAAATAATTGAAGGGACTATGCTCTTAAGACCATTTTTAATTCCGAAGGGACTTTTTACCGAAAGGGACTATGGTCTTAAGAACACTCTCAAATCCGAAGGGACAGAAAGAGGAGAAGAGGAGAAGAATAGCTCGTTAACACAAGCTGGAGGGAGAAGAGAGAAAGAGTTCTCGACAACTCAATAGAACTCTTTTTGGTGTGTGGAATGCACTATGTGAGTTCTCTAGTTATAGAGAAAATTCACAACTAATAAGTGAGTAACTTTGGCAACAAGTAATTCACATATTAGATCTAGTACAAAAATATCTCAAATTGAGTACCAAAATATATTATATTGAGTACAAAAATATATTATTCCGTACAGAAAAATATTATTGAGTATCAAAATATATTTTAGATCACGTACTAAAATATACTCCCTCCGTTCCTTTTTAATTGTCACTTTTGAAGAAATTTTTTGTTCCTTTTTAACTGTCACTTTCAAAGTTCAATGCAACTTTAAATATTGTTTTACCAATATTATCCTTAGTTATTTATTACGGAGAGAGAAATATATGAGATGATATATTAAATGAATAAGGTTATTATAGTAAAAATATAAATTATTGTATCAAAAGTAGTAACATTTATAGTTTGTCTTGGTTTGTGTAAAATGTCAAAATGTGACAATTAAAAAGGAACGGAGGTAGTATTAGATTGCATACCAAAATATTTCAGATTGTGTTCCGAAATATTCTAGATTGTGTTCCAAAATATTTTAGCAAAACTTGGGGACTAAGAAAACACTTTCTAATAATGATTAAATTAATTACTTAATTTAACATTTCCAAATAATAAAATATATAAATATATATTTATTCTTTAGTGTTTACTTCGTTCACTTAATTATGCACCCCCTTAGAGGTACACCCCCAATATATAAACACTACTAATGTGTGTGTTCCATCCGATGTGGGACTTCCACTTTTTTCAATTCACACAACAATAGTTCTACTCAACGTGGGAATTTGTGTTTAATCTTTTAACTCAATTTTCACACATGTTCCAACAAATACCCTATACGTTACTTCAATTGAACCATACGTCCTTAACAAATTTATTCCTATGATGTCATGAGTGAAACCGCCAATGGAAACGAAACAAACTTTCAACTGTTTGATTCAAATCTTATTGCAAACATAGCTTCAACGAGTACTAGGCATACAATGTCCAGAACATCATATAGAATGCCTCCAAATTATATCAATCTTGCATCTGCGTATTTTGTTTTCTATTTAATCGAATGGTATAACTGAAAGAATGAAAAAGCTTGCCCAAAATTAAAAAAAATATATGTATGTAATTTCATTAATTTTAATGAAGGGTATTATTATAAATCAAGGGTATAGTTATAATAGTTTAGATTCTGGTTTTTTCTTAATGTTATAATAGTTTAGATTCTGGTTTTTTTTTATTAGATTATGTGATACTACTTCACAAGTTTCTACCTTTCCACACCAAATAGAACACCACCAACCATGATGATGAGTGATGACCAAAACCAAACCCAATGGACACATAAAGAAAAGACGAATCCTCCAAAACCACAAGTTTGTCCTTAATCAAACAACAACAAAATAGATCAACAACAATAACACAATTTTTTTCATCTTTCAATAGAACCATCAAAATTGCCAAACTTTTGGGAACTCATTAACAGAAAGTGACGTGACCAGTAGTTTAAGCAGGGTGGAAACAAGCTCTAGATACCATGTTAGCAATAAAGATTCATCACAAGCTCCAAATACCATGTTAACAATATACATTACCATGGCAACAAGCTCGTGCATAAATGATTCATCAGGAAATGTGTTATTGCACCATGAGGAGAAAGTCACTACTTAGTGAAGTTTCTAACTCGTGTAACAAGTTATCGAGTTAGTTAGCCTTGATCTTTGTTACCTGTGATCTTAGTGTTCTAGTGTTGATACATCACCGTAGTTAGTATGTGGGGCTCTACTATTATGAAACTAATAATTAAATGGGAAAAATGATCTTCATTGATTGAATTAGAGTGTTCATTACATATTTATACTAGTAGAGCCCAACATAACTATGGTGAGTTATCAACACCATAACACTAAGATCAAAGCTAACTAACTAAGATCAAGGCTAACTAACTCGATAATTTGTTAAACAAGTTATCTCTGGAAACTTCACGAAGTAGCGACTTTATCCTTGTGAGAATAGGCAGTGAGAATAAAAACAATGATCAATGGAGGCAGTGCACTAGCAGACCCTTTCCCCTAGCCAGTTGAAGAATAATAGAAAAAAATGACTCCCTCTGATTTCACATTTTATTGAAAACAATAAGATAGAAAACTTGCATGAGCATAGAATCACCATTAAAACAATACCATCACTCTTTTTTAACCATCCATTTGATAAATTTATTGAGAACAAGTACAACATCTGACTCACCACCACACCTTACAATTTAGATTCTGAAATTATATATTAAACTAGACAGATACTAGGAAACACCATAATACATTAAAGACTCATACTAAACAAGCATGTTTTGCTCATCATATTTTCTATGGTAATGTAAAATTTAATATTACATGAAATTTGTGACTGGACAATCATTACTTTGTTCATCAATGTTTCAATGATTTAGTTAACTTTGCGGCAATTAGTACGAATCTGGCCGTTATTCCCAGTTAAAGGGCTGAGATTTCCCATTTTCACCATAGCACTAGCAAAATCTGTATAGAAAGTTGAAGGACTTGTGCTATAGGTAGTAACTTGAGAGTCAGTAGAACCACCGCTAAAGAGTTGTTGATCAGAATGTAAAAGTCCTTTTTTGTTAACTAGATTCTTGAAATAAGCATTGTCAAATAACACATTGGTTGTGACATCAAGTGAGGTAAGGTTGCTATCACCACCTGTACTTGGACAGTTTGATTTCACTGAGGTTGCAAAATTTGAATCAATGATTGTCTCATTATAAATCCGGCCTCTGAACAATTGACACCTGGCTTGACCGGTAGTATGAGCACCTATGCGTACAAATTTTCAAAACAAAAAATCATTAGGTAACTCTATATTCTTATGTGAAATATAATTATGTAACATAACCTTAATCAAGGTATTAAAAAAAAGGTTCGTAACTGCAATTCAAGGTGAAACATCATGATTTTTTATGTCTCTGCGACCGCAATGAAACTACGTTTGCAATGCGACTGCAATTGAGGCCACATTTGATTGCACTTCTCTGCGAGCCTAGGATCGCAAGACGGGCACTTTTGCAACCACAATTTAGAAACTTGATCTTAATTATGGGGTGAATTAATTAATTAAGAAATATGAGGTTACCTGAAAGGACAACCATCTCTTTGGTGGTAAATCCCTTGTTTGAAAAAGCAGATATGAGGTCACTAAGATCCATTAGAGGGGATGGAATATCATTAGTGGCAGTATCTTTACTAGCAGTCGTTGAATCTCTTCTACCTAATCCAACACTCCATGATGGACCACCCAACTGAGATAGTAAATTGAACACACAAAATGTTAGTTAAAGTTGGGTTTAAATTAATCATATCTAAAACTTTTTAAGGTTTGAATTTTTTGACATAAAATTCAAATTGTCAACCTATAGCGCTATTTACGGGTATAAATCCAATCTTAGTATAGTGAATAATAACTTCAACTTGTTTCTATATTTTGCATATTATAATACTTTTTAAAATTTAACAAATATGTGTAATACAATATATATATTTTTTCATTTATCTTGCCTATTAACAAAAAAAAATTCTACGTTCCATAAGTACAACTCAGATGGCAATAAATTGCAAGGACATTTGATATGTTGGGGCACCGGTTTGAACTAGTAATTCCTTATTTATAAGGACTTAATGTGTGAGTTTAGCCGCCAGACTCTTAAAAAAAAACTTACCGCTACAACAGCATCACGAGCAGCAGCTGCAACAATATCAGCACAAGAAACAACTCCAGGACAAGCAGTTTCCAATTGAGTTTTAATGTTGTCAATCACTTCAAAACCTCTCAGAGAATTCACATTTGCGCCAGCGGACTTCTCTCCGGTGAAGCTTGAAGTGTCATCTAAAAGGACTGATGCATCACATCCCTACAAATTATAAAATCATCATTGAAGATACAATTTTCTCTACAATTGCGGTCTGCAGCTACAATATATTGTGGTGACAATATAACAATTTTAAAAGTCTTTACAAATATAACAAGTTTGCTGTGTAACTCTTTTGACTATAATTTAAAAAGGAAAAGCTAACTTGTGCCCTTGAGGTATAAATTAAGAAACTAAATGTAAAAGTTTTGTCTTAGAAATTGTGCATTCAATGCCTTAAAAGTTTTAAAAGTTATATTTTCAATATAAAACTTATTTTTAAACTCCTTAACTTGTTAGCATGACCGAATTTAAAAACATGGTCATATATATATATATATATATATATATATATATATATATATATATATATATATATATATATATTGGTAAATATTTTATTTATTATCTAAGTAACACATGCATGTTCATGCAAGGAAAGTCATATGAATAAAACAATATATTTTCATCCTCACAATTTTTTGTTTTGTTTTTTGTCACAAATGGATATAGTTTTGACATGCTTTTGACATTTCTTGAACATAATATGAAAATACAAGGATTGAATATAATAAATAGACATAACATGGACACATCTTAAACAAAAGAATGATAATCTTAACATTAATATGAAAGTAAATTTGTCATTAGGGACCAAAAATAAAACAAAAGATTTTGTGAGGATGAAAAACATCCAATTTTATTTTTTAGGGACGAAAATCAAAATTCACTAGAAAAACTTATTTAACTCTTTAATTTACTATCTAAGTCACTCATGCATGTTCATGCAAGGAAAGTCATATGAATAATGCATGCACCTATATGCATGAGTATGTTAGCTAGGAAGAAGAAAGAACGTGCATTGACAAAGCAATCATGGAAATGAAGGCGGAGCAATGAAGCACCCATGCGATGTTCTTTAGAAACAGCACTGCACACTGCAGAGTTTATGATAGAAAGGGCTTTAGGGCATGCTGTTCCATAGAAATCTGAAGATAGTTGAGCAGAGGCCATGGACAAGAACGAAAACAACATAAAGAAGAAAAATAGGTTATAATGTAAGTTGAAATCCATTTTTTTGGGCATTATACACAGAACAAGAATCAGCACAAGTTAGAAATTAAATCAAGTGTTGCACTTGTGATTCTGTGAGTAAGCATTGGGTCCTCGAGCTTATTTTATAGTGTGGAAGTTGTCTAATTTGGATAGTGGATATCATCAACTTTGGTCAAAGCAGTAGAAAAACACACTTCTGCAAACACTACATGCACTATTGGGTTCCAACCAAATTTTCCTCTTTTGTCAATTATTATTGATAGTTGGTCTACACTGGCTTACTTTTAGACTAGAGTTTTATTTATTTTTTTGAGGGACTTTTTTTTGTTTATTTTGAGGCTTGAGTTGTGCACCAATGTTATATTAAGGTCCAACAAAGTAATAATGAATTTTTTACGCATTAGTGGGTTTGTGAAAGTTTCTTGCCAAGTGTGCATTTAATTACTCATAAGTTTTGGAAAAAAAATTAGTTTTCTCATAATTTTTTTGGGTTAAATGCACTTTTGTTCTCCTTAATTACATATTTTTAAAGTTTTAGTCTCCTTTTTTTTTTTCTTTCTAAAACTAGTTTTTTGACCCCTCTATTTGTAAAAGGGCAGCCCAATGTACTAAATCTCTCGCATAGACATGGTCTGATAACGGGTCCCACCATTTTAGTGTATTGTACGAAAAATTTCTGATCCCCCTCCTCTTTGAGTGATGTGGCGCGCTCATTAATTACTTGGCATATACAAGACATTGGTGATTTGACAGCATCATTAGCCACATCATTTCCACTTCATTTACATAACTCCCACATCACCATTTAAAAGAGACCAGAGCCTCTTGAAAAAGGAAAAGTTCATCTCGTCGTGTCTTGGACTCTTATTTCCGTGATACATCTCCACCACTTCAATTATCTCAGAAAGCACGAAAGGCGCAGATAGAGATTAGACACCATTAACAGGCAAGACCGACCTTATGCAAGTGCAACAAAGCCCTTGACATAGAGCCTAAAACGTAAAAGGACCACAAAAATTTTATTTAAAAAAAAAAAGAAAAAATTGTACCTACGGCCAAAATCCGTCACTAATTGTCCTTAAAAGTCTAAAAGACAACAATTTTGCTGTCAATTATGCATTGTACATAGATAAATATGTAGGTAAAAGTCATGTTTGAACTATTGCTCATATATTTTACTACAACTTAGTTGTCTGTCACTATAAATGGTGTTAGATTTTTTTTCAATTCTTTTTAAATGAAAAATTGTCAAGATTATAACGGGGTCTCCAAATTGTCGGAGGCGGCCCTGTTAATAGGGATGTTTTGAAGGCAATATCATCCATTGTAGGTCAATTTTGCATACTCTCCGAGAAATGTTGTGTGAAGGAGATAACCACTTCTTCTCTCACATCAGCAACATCCTCGACCCATCAATACCCCACGCAGAGCGTCAAAATCAAGTTTCTCCTCTAGGCATGGCAACAAAATTCATACCCACAGGTACCCGCCCGAACCAAACCCAATTTGACGGGTTTTCCCCGCTTTGACTGGGTTTGGGTATGGCTTTGGGTTTTCCCCAATTTCAAAACACGGGTATGGGCCCATCACCGCTGAATAACTATATGTTGATTTTGATCAAACCTTGTGTCTTGTTCCCATGATTAATCAATTGTTCATAGTACCATTTGATTGTTCCAATTTGTTTCGTCATTATTAAAAACCACTGTTGTGTCTTCAGTGCTTATTTGTTTGGTGTTGTTATATTGGTATTCAATTTGGATGCACATGGATATCTAGCACTCCCTCGCTGTAGCAAATTGCCTACTGTCATGCTCTCTCTCCTCGGAAGCTCCTCCATGGCTCCCTTTGAGTGTTCTGTGTTGCTCTCCTAAGAGGATTCGTTCAATCCTTGTGGGTGATTTGATTTCCCTTTCGTTGGGACTGATCTGCTCTCTCATGTTATGTGTGGTATACTAGTTTGCCTCATTTTGCATTATTGTTGTTATGTTCTGTTGTGGTATTTGTTTCGTTATGGTGAGATTTTAAAAGGTTAGATATGGATCGTTGGGATCACAGTAATTGCCAAGAAAAATGAGTCTGATAGGATGTAACTGCTGAGGCCTAGGGAACCTGAGCGTAGTTCCTAAATTAAAGTATTTAGTCCGCTATTATAAGCTGAATGCCTTCTTTCTAAGTGAGACTCTCGTCCACTCCAATAAAACTGAAGAATTTCCTTATTTGCTTGGTTTTGATATTTGTTTTTCTTTTAGTAGTAATGGTCGAAGTGGTGGTCTAGCACTGTTTTGGCAAAGCTCTTTTAATTGCACTGTTCTGAACTATTCTGCTAATCATATAAATATTTTGGTTGAACTATTCTGCTAATCATATAAATATTTTGGTTGATGATTTAAATATAGGAAAATGACAATTTACAGGGTATTATGGTTTTCCAGAAGGTAGAAGAAGGCGTGCCTCTTGGGATTTTTTTGAGAAACCTTGCGCACAACACCTCACTCCCATGGTGTATTCTAGGAGATTTTAACGATATCCTGGATGCCCGTGAGAAGCGAGGGGGTACTACACGTCCCAGTTGGCTCATTAATAGTTTTAGGCAAGCGGTGTCTTATGTTGGGTTAACTGAAGTTTACATGGAAGGTTATCCGTACATGTGGTTTAAAAGCTTAGGCACACCTAGAGCTATTGAAGTAAAACTAGACAGAGCACTTGCTAATGCCGAATGGTTTTGTATGTTTCCAAATGCGGCGGTTGAGAATTTAGTGGCTCCTGCATTTGATCATTACCCATTCCTTTTAAAGAAGGAACTACCTCATAGTGTTTTGGTCCATAGGGAAATTTTTAAATTCGAGGGTGTGTGGAACCAGGAATTTATGATATTGTGTCTGATAGCTGGTTGTCTAGTGCAGGTATGCAGGTGGTTGATAAGCTAGAACATTGTGCGAATGATCTAAGTTCATGGAGCAAAGCAAATGTTAATGGTTTAAAGCAAGAACTTAAAGATTGTTGAAGGGAACTAAATCGTTGTCGCAACTACGGGTACGCGGCTGATCCGAACATGTTGACAAATTTGAGGAAACATATGACGCAGCTGATGATTCAAGAGGATAAATATTGGAGACAGAGAGCCAAGAATCATTGGTATCGAGAAGGTGACCTAAATACCAAGTTTTTCCGTGCTTCTGCCACATCTAGAAAAAGGTAAATTGTATCACTTCCTTGGAAAATGATGTGGGGGTTCATATCTTTGATGAACAAAGAATGCGTCAGGTTGTGACAGATTATTTTGAGAATTTATTTTCGAAGAATAATAGCATTTGCGCACCGGTTGTGGAAATTATAGAAAAATGTGTCTATGATGATGATAATGCTTTACAAACCACCCCTTTTCAGGCACATGAATTTAAGGACGCTATGTTTTCAATGCACCCAGATAAATGTCCTGGTCTGGGTGGCTTTAATATGGGCTTTTTTCAGGAATCTTGTACGTGGCTTAATAATAATCAATTTTTGGCGTTGCTGAATTCCACAAATATTGTGTTGATTCCCAAAGGTAATGAGCATAATTCTATGAAGGATTGGAGACCTAGAGCTTTGTGTAATGTCTTGTATAAATTGGTGGTGAAGGTACTTGCTAATAGACTTAAAAATATTTTACATAAGTTTATCTCTGAAAATCAATTTGCTTTTGTGCCAAGGCGCTCCATAATTGTTAATGCCGTGATTGCCATTGAAGTAGTACACCACATGAAAGTATGTAAGAGAGTAAGAGATAAGAATGTTGAACTTAAGTTAGATATTAGCAAGGCTTATGATAGAATTGACTGGCTTTATCTTAAGGAAGTGATGTTACAAATGGGTTTTGCTAGTCAATGGGTTCAATAAATCATGATGTGCGTAGAAACTGTTGATTATTCTGTTATTGTTAACAATGAAATGATGGGTCTAATTTTACCAGGCAGGGGCTTGAGACAGGGTGACCCTTTGTCACCTTACTTATTTATCCTTTGTACGGAAGGTTTGTCCACTCTCATTCGTAAAGCTGAACGACGCGGAGATCTCCATGGCATATACATTTGTACCAATGCTCTTACTATTTTTCACCTTTTGTTTGTAGATGACTGCTTTTTATTTTTCAGGGCAGAGGAGAAGGAAGCACGGGTTATGAAGAACATTCTTCATACATATGAATTAGCGTCCGAGCAGGTCATTAGCCTTCCAAATCTTAAGTTTTCTTTGTTGGAAAAAAAATGTATGAACAACTCTCTTTTGGGTTTTGATGATAACAAAGTGTTAAAAAGAAAATTAGAATTGCTAATGCTTGATTCTAAGTGTGCAGAACCATGTACTTAAAGTTTGGTATTTAACATTGGTTTTGGAAGAACAAGCTAAGAGCAAGAAGGAAAGCATAGAAGCCTATGTTGCAAGTATGAAGCAAATCTATGTCTGAAGCAGCTTCTGAAGACTGAGTCTGAAAGCAGCTTCTAAAGGCAGAGTCTGAAGACTGCGTCTGAAGGGTGCGTCTGAAGACTGAGTCTGAAGGTCAACGTCTGAAGACTGAGTCTGAAGGTCAAAGAAAGTCAACGTCTGAAGGCTGAGTCTGAAGGTCAACAAAAGTCAACATCTGAAGAAGTGCGTCTGATGAACAGTGCTTCTGAAGGGTGCGTCTGAGACCTGCGTCTGAAGAGAGCTTCTGATGAACAGTTTGTTGAGTATTTAGAAGTTGGTTGCATGTTTTGGTAAAATCAAAGTGTTCAAGCAAAGCATCTCCATGTGTTTAAGAAGTCTTCAGAAGCAAGAAATCGTATTTGAGGAGGTTCAGAAGCTGAAAATGCCTTCAGAAGCTGTTTTGGGCCTTCAGACGCTGAACAGTACTTCAAACGCACTATTCATAGGTTGACCAGCGTTGACTTCTTCAGAAGCTGGACTTCAGAAGCTGAACTTCAGAAGCTGGATTTTTGTATTCAATCTGATTCTTTCTGTGCGTATCTTTGGAAGATTTGTCAAGGATTTATTCTGGCATTTGGTTTATAGAAGACTGATAATTTTGGTGAAGATCTTAAGAAGATTTTCTTCGTGTTTATGATTGAATTTATTTGTTGAAGAATCTTTGCAAGATTGAATTTAGAAATATCTGTTTCCTTATTTGAGCCTTTCATAATTCAGAAACATATCAATTGCAGAAGATTGGATTCAGAATTAAGAGAGCTGCTGAAGCCTATAAAAGGAGATGTGCTGCTATTGTTGAAGAAAACGAAGAATATTGCAGAAATCATCTGAGTTGATTTAGAGTTTTTTTTTTGAGTTGTAATTCATTCTAAGCCTTTAGGTACGAATGAAGTCTTTGTTATTTTGAAGTAGTTCTTCATAATCTGGGTAGTTTATCAGAAGCTGTTTAGTAACTAGGTTGTTACTTGGATAGGAAGTAAGAAGGGGGTTTCTTATACTCAGGTGTGGGGTAGAAATCAGAACTATAGGAGATTAAGTCAGAAGACTAGGAACAGGGGGTCTGTGTCTTGAGTCTTAGGATTAATTCCAATAGTGGATTTCCTTCCTGGAATGGTATCCTCCAAACGTAGGTGGTATTTACACCGAACTGGGTTAACAAATATCTGTGTGCTTTTACTTTTCTGCACTTTATTGTTACTGCTTCTGAACCTGTGCTTTGTGCTCTGTTTTGCAAACAATCGTACTCTGTTTTACTGTCTGAATCCTTAACTGCCAGAATTTCAATTGGCATCAGAGCCGGCACCCTGCCTGTGATTGGGTGAGATCCAGGGAAGACTTTTCTGGCAAGAATGGACAGGGAAGGAGGATATGTCAACAGACCACCATTGCTGGATGGCACAAAATATGAATACTAGAAGTCCAGAATGTGTGCCTTTCTGAAATCCATTGACAGCAGGACTTGGAAAGCTGTGCTAAAAGGTTGGGATCATCCAGTTGTTTTAGACAAATATGGGAACAAGACTGAGGTGCTGAAACCAGAAGAAGAGTGGACAAAGGCTGAAGATGATATGTCTCTTGGAAACTCCAAAGCTTTGAATGCAATATTCAATGGAGTGGACAAACATGTTCAGATTGATCAAACAGTGTACCATTGCAAAGGATGCCTGAGAGATACTCAAGACCACTCATGAAGGAACCTCAAAGGTGAAGATGTCCAGACTCCAATTACTGACCACTAAGTTTGAGAATTTGAAGATGATGGAGGTTGAAAATATTCATGATTTCTACATGAATGTCCTGGATATGGCAAATTCTTTTGAGTCTCTTGGGGAGAAGATGTCAGATGAGAAGATAGTGAGAAAAATTCTCAGGTCACTTCCCAAAAGGTTTGACATGAAGGTGACTGCTATAGAGGAAGCTCATGACATCACCACTATGAAGGTTGAGGAGCTGATTGGGTCTCTGCTGAATTTTGAGACTGCTTTTTGTAAATAGCCTGAGAAGAAAGGGAAATGAGTAGCTTTTGCAGTCAATTCTGAAGCTGATGATCAACAAGAGTCTGATGAGGATGATGGTGATTTATCAGAAGCTCTAGTGTTGCTGAAAAGACAGTTTAATAAGATTCTGAAGCTTGTTGACAGAAAATCCAAATTCAAAGGTCAGAACATCAGATTCAACAATAGTAAGCCTCATAGTGATTTGAAAAAGGCCAAGACTGAAGAAAAGAGCAATGAAGCAAAAGGTGTACAGTGCTTTGAGTGTGAAGGTTATGGACATATCAAGTCAGAATGTCCCACTTTTCTTAAGAAGCAGAAGAAGAGCTTGGCTGTTTCATGGTCTGATGAAGATTCAGAAGAAGATGTTGAGAGTGAATATGCTAAGAATGTTTTTGCCCTAACTGGAAGAGACAAGACTGATGTTAAGGTTAAGGCCTCAGAAGCTTGTTCAAAGTCTGATGCATTTTCAGAGTCTGAGACATTATCAGAGTCTGAAGTTTCATCAGTATCTGATGCCAGAGTTGAAAAACCCTCATATGATGAACTGGATGACAATTACAAGAATCTCTACATCAGAAGTGTAGAAGTTTACAAGCAAGTAGTTGATCAGAAGAAGACCATTTGTCAACTGGAAGCTGAGAAGGATGAACTGTCAGTATGAAATTCTGATCTCAAAGAAGAAGTGAGCCAACTAAATTCCCAGCTTGAGAACATGAAAAGCAGGTCAGGATGATGAATACTGCTACTGATGTGCTGGAGGAGATTTTGGATAATCAGAAACCAGGGAAGAAAAAGGGTTTAGGATTTAAAGATGAGAGTCTGAACCTCAAGCATAAGAATCCAGACAGAAGATTTGTTCCTGCTGCTGAATCTTATGATCCTATGGAAGGGACATCCAATATGAAACCTCAGAAGTTTAATAGAAACAAGAGAAGAAATCATCCCTGGATCTTTCATCATTGTGGAAAGAAGGGGCATATTAAACCTTTTTGCTTTAAGTTATATGGCTATCCTGAACATTTTCAATATAGAAGAGTGGAACCAGCTGCAATCAGAAATAATGTTCAGAAGGTGTGGAAACCCAAAAACAAGACTATTGGCCTCATAGCTCATACATCTTTGAGAGCCACCTCTATGAAAGACTGGTACTTTGACAGTGGTTGTTCCAGACACATTACTGGTGTGAAGAAGCTTCTGAGTAATTTAAAACCTTATTCCAGAAATTATGTAACTTTTGGTGGTGGAGCAAAAAGAGAGATTCTGGGAATTGGTGACTTAATCAGTGATGGATTGCCAAGACTGAATGATGTGTTATTGGTGAAAGGGTTGACTTCAAATCTGATCAGTATCAGTCAGTTGTGTGATCAAGACTTGAAGGTGTTTTTCAACAAGAAAGAATGTTTGGTAACTGGTCAAGAAGGTAAGGTTCTGATGAGGGGCTGCAGATCAGAAGATAATTGCTATTTGTGGATGTCTGAAGAAGAAGACAGAATTTGTCATCAGAAGCTTGAGCACTTAAACATGTAGGGTTTGAAGAATGTCAAGTCTGTGCAACCCAAGGTTAAGGTTAATGAACAAAGTGTAGCAAAGAGACTGGATTCTAATGAATCTGAGGAAGATGCTAACATCAGACTTTCTGTGCAAAAGAGAATTGCTAAACTTCAGAAAAAGATTGCTAAGAGGAATGTTTCTGTTTGTAATTCTTCAAAACTTTGTCTGCATGAAGAATTATAACAATTACATCAAACTGGATGTGAGGAAGATAAAGTACCTGCTAGATTTGCAAATGTTGAGTTTGATCCTGAGTCTGAGTCTGATATACATTCAGTTTTGAGGATCTGTGTTACGTGTTTTGTTTTTATTCCCCATATGAAGACTGTGTTTTGTCAAAATTTTGTGGCTAAAAAGGGGGAGAAAAGCTTGTGTTTGAGTTCAGAATGGAGCTGGTAAGAATGTGTTTAGAATTTGAATTCAGAAGTTATTTTTCAAATGACAGTTTTGTTCAGAATTCAGATATACAACAAGAGCTGTGCAGATATGTTTGAGGGGGAGTTTGTGTCTCAGGGGGAGTACATTAGTGTTGAATTCCTGAGTGTTGATGTGTTTAAGTTTCAGAAGTTATATCTCAGTATGTTCTGTAGATCAGAATTAAGGGGGAGTGTTTGTTATGTGCTGAGTTGCAGGGGGAGAGTAGTGAAGTTTGTTTGAGTTTATTTGTGAAGCTTCAGGGGGAGTATTCTTATGAAGATCAGATATGCTGAAGTTTGCATGTGATGATCAGAGTCTTAGAACTATCAGAAGATGATCAGTTGTTTTGTGTGTTCTTCAGATTATCAGTAGTTGATGTGTTGTGTTGAAGAAATGAAGTTGTTGTGTGTGTTTCATGGTTAAACATAGCCTTATTCGCTACTACAGACTTTGTGCTATGTTTGTTATGTTTGAATTTTGTGTTGTTCTTCATTGCTGAGTTCCTTGTGTTGAAATGAAGAACTTGTTATTTGTGAAACATTGATTTTAGCCAAAAATTTGCCAAAGGGGGAGATTGTTGAGTATTTAGAAGTTGGCTGCATGTTTTGGTAAAATCAAAGTGTTCAAGCAAAGCATCTCCATGTGTTTAAGAAGTCTTCAGAAGCAAGAAATCGTATTTGAGGAGGTTCAGAAGCTGAAAATGCCTTCAGAAGCTGTTTTGGGCCTTCAGACGCTGAACAGTACTTCAGACACACTATTCATAGGTTGACCAGCGTTGACTTCTTCAGAAGCTGGACTTCAGAAGCTGAACTTCAGAAGCTGGATTTTTGTATTCAATCTGATTCTTTCTGTGCGTATCTTTGGAAGATTTGTCAAGGATTTATTCTGACATTTGGTTTATAGAAGACTGATAATTTTGGTGAAGATCTTAAGAAGATTTGCTTCGTGTTTATGATTGAATTTATTTGTTGAAGAATCTTTGCAAGATTGAATTTAGAAATATCTGTTTCCTTATTTGAGCCTTTCATAATTCAGAAACATATCAATTGCAGAAGATTGGATTCAAAATTAAGAGAGCTGCTGAAGCCTATAAAAGGAGATGTGCTGCTATTGTTGAAGAAAACGAAGAATATTGCAGAAATCATCTCAGTTGGTTTAGAGTTTTTTTTTTGAGTTGTAATTCATTCTAAGCCTTTAGGTACGAATGAAGTCTTTGTTATTTTGAAGTGGTTCTTCATAATCTGGGTAGTTTATCAGAAGCTGTTTAGTAACTAGGTTGTTACTTGGATAGGAAGTAAGAAGGGGGTTTCTTATACTCAGGTGTTGGGTAGAAATCAGAACTATAGGAGATTAAGTCAGAAGACTAGGAACAGGGGGTCTGTGTCTTGAGTCTTAGGATTAATTCTAATAGTGGATTTCCTTCCTGGATTGGTATCCTCCAGACGTAGGTGGTATTTACACCGAACTGAGGTAACAAATATCTGTGTGCTTTTACTTTTCTGCACTTTATTGTTACTGCTTCTGAACCTGTGCTTTGTGCTCTGTTTTGCAAACAATCGTACTCTGTTTTACTGTCTGAATCCTTAACTGCCAGAATTTCACAGTTCCTAAAGAAGCTTCTGAAGTCTGAGTTCTTAAGGAAAAGCAACTGTCACTGTCAGCATTAAATGCCTGCAATGTCAGAACAACTCAATGGAACAGTTGCCTCCTTCAAAGAAACATTCTCCAGCTTTTAAGGAAAACAATTCAAACTTTGTGTGCTCTGTTTTCTGCAACTTACGCACACAATTTCTGCTGGACCTAGCCTCTACTTGCAACGGCTCTTTGCTGGAAATCTGGGCAATTCTCAACAGCTATTTTATTGTCTATAAAAGGGTGAAGATTTGAAGAAGAAAATTGCTAAGACTCAAGAAACAAAAGACTGAAATTCTGCTCTGTTTTACGAACACAAAATTGTCAAAACTGAAAGTCAGCAAAAACTCTTAGAAATTCTTACAAACTACTCATCTTAGAATTTCTTAAGTTTAGAGTCTTAAACCTGAGTTGTATTTTGTGAACACCTCTGATATTTTATCAAGTGTTCAACTCAAACTTATTTTCTTTGTAAATCAGTTTAGTTCAAGTCTCAGCCTGCGCGCTTGAGCAATTCAGAAGTCTCATTACTTTGTGTATTGAGCAACTAGAAGTCTCTTGACTGTGTGTCTTGAGCAGGGAAGTCTCTTACTAAGTGTTTGAGCAAATAGAAGTCTCTTAACTTTGTGTTTTGAGCATAGAAGTCTCTTGCTAAGTGCTTGAGCATTGGAAGTCTCTTTGCTTTGTGCTTTGAGAAATTGTAATCAGTTGATTATAGTTCAAATCTCCTGTAAGTGACAGGGGGACTAGACTACTTCCGGTTTGTGGAAGGAACTAGTATAAAAACCATTGTGTCTCTCTTTCCCTTTCTCTCATTTACTTTACCCGCTGCTATAACACTCTGAAAAAGGTTCAGAATCTGATTCTGAACTTAACATAAGTTTTGAGAAAGAAAAAGAAATAGCCCACACAATTCAACCCCCCCCCCCCTTCTTGTGTGTTTTTCTCACCTTCATTCTTTAGCACTGTAAAATATCTTGGTCTTTCGTCTATGGTGGGTCGAAGCAAAGAGGCAACATTTGGCTTCATTAAGGACCGTATTTGGCACAAAATTAATAGTTGGAGTAGCAAGTGTGTATCCAAGGCTGATAGAGAGGTAATGATCAAATCGGTACTCCAGTCTATTTCATCTTATATTATGAGTGTATTTTTGCTTCCTTCTAAGCTAGTTGATGCTATTGAGAAAATGGTCATGGTGGTAACACGCGGCATGGGTTACACTGGATGTCTTGGGAAAAGTTGTGTGTTCATAAATTTTTTGGAGGTATGGGCTTTAAGGACTTGACATCTTTCAAGGCACAATATTTTCCTAACACTAATTTTATTGGGTCTAGTATTGGACATAATCCAAGTTATGTTTGGCGGAGTATTTTTAGTGCTAAAATTGTGGTAAAATAGGGCACGCGGTGGCGTATAGGCTCAACAACTAATATACCTTTTTTAGATGCTCCTTGGCTTAAAGACGATTTGTCCTTGTCCACGACTAATCCAATATTTGAGTCTTTGTTGCAGGTGAAATTGTGTGATTTTATTGATCAGGACTTGAAGGTTTGGAAAGCTCCCTTAATTTATAATCTCTTTGATGCGCCCACCGCACAATTTATCCTTAACACACCGCTTCAGCCTCTTGTTACGGAAGATAAATAAATTTGGAAAGGGAAGAAGAGTGTTAAGTATTCTATTCAAAGTGCATACTGTATATGTGTGTCTGAAATTGCAGATAATTCTCATTTGTATGCCCCTGGCCGTTGGAATTTAATATGGAAGTTAAAGGTGCCTCCCAAAGTCAAGAATTTTTTATGGCACGTGTGTCGTGGTTGCTTCCCAACACGTGCTCATCTCAGCAGTAGAGTGTACATTGCCCACTTGATTGTGTTAATTGTAATAGCAATTATGAAGATAGCATCCACTGTTGAAGCAAAAATCAACATTGTTTTTAAATGATAAACGAACTCTTGTGATAAAATTAAGATTATGATTTAATATTGTTAGTTAATGTGTGTTCTTGAGTGAATTTTATTAAGGCCTTTTATTGTTCATGTACTTTTTGGATAAATGACTCGTCCAGCCTCTTAGTAATAAAGCTGAGCATGAGCATGACACACTCGACCTCAACATACAAAAAAAAATAGGAAAATGGCAATTTTGCAATTCCTATCAAACATGAAGGGTGTCTATACAAGAATGAACAGTGGCAAGATATTGAAGGTTGAAGATTGTCTATAAATAGAAGCTTCCTCTCAACAAAGAAAGCATTAATTTTGATAAGAATCACAAGCCTACAAACAAGAGAAAAAATCATCAATCAATCTCAATATCAAATACTCTTACAAATCTCAATTATATTTTTGGATCATCTTCTTAAGAGTATTGCGAAATACAACCTCTCATCCTTTTAGTAGTTTGAAAGTTGTAAATTGGTCCAAACATCAAATCTCATTTTGATTGTATATCCTCAAGACTGTAAAAACTTGAGTGATAGTGTAAGCTTGTTGAAGCTAATAATATCAGTGGTGTAAGCCTGGCGAGGCTAAGAAAATACACAGTTGATTGTATATCCTCAAGCTCTTCAAAAGCATGAGTGATAGTGTAAGCCTGGTGAGGCTAAGAGAATACATAGTTGTATATCCTCAAGCTCTTCAAAAGCATGAGTGATAGTGTAAGCCTGGTGAGGCTAAGAGAATACATATTTTTGCACATTGCAAAGAGGAGGAAGAAACTCCTAACAATTAGTGAATAATCTCACAAAAGTTATGGGTACTGGACTAACCCATATTGGGGGAACCAGGATAACTTTTCTGTGTGATCTCTCTTAAACTCTACTCTTTACTTTCCGTTTTATTTACTCTACTATTACATATTCATTTTATTCTGTTTTACTAACCATCCTACTCCAAGCAAAGTCTTGAGAGCTCTACTTTTCAAGAGCATAGAGAAATTTTAAAAGGGTCACTATTCAAACCCCCCCCCCCCCCCCCCTCTAGTGACATTTACTTCAACTTCATCCATATCCTCATTAAGTGCCCTAAAGTTGTTCAAGTGTGGCGTGATGTGAATTTATGGGACAAAATCGATAGGGTTCTTCGTCAAGATTATAATATACAAGCACTTATTTTCACTCTTTTGCAGCAACTTTCTTCAGATCAGTGTGAACTTATGGCTACGATAATGTGAAGCCTTTGAAAGAGTCGCAATATGAAACTTTGGCAACAACAAATGAATCCAACTCGCAGGTAGTTCAGCGTGCAACACATTTACTGGCTGAGTGGAGAGTAGCCCAAATAATCAGGCCCTACAGTCATGCTCATTCCAACATGGTCCAAGCGCATCCCATAAGGCAAGACGACGAAAGATGGACGAAACCTACATCTGGCATGTATAAATGTAATATTGATGCATCCTTTTCTACCTCTCTTAATATGGTAGGTTTGTGAATGTGTCTTAGAGATGATGCAGGTGATTTTGTTCTTGCCAAAATGGACTGGTTTGCTCCCTTGTGTGACATAGATGTGGGGGAGGCTGTTGGGTAACATACAACTTTGGAATTTGTTGGATATTTGGTTGTTGGCTTCATGTTTGCTAAAATCAAATATACAAGCAATATGTGCGTCTTCAGAAGCAGTACGTCTTCAGAAGCTGAAATCTCAATATGTGCGTCTTCAGAAGTTGAACAGTACTTCAGAAGCTGGGTCTTCAGAAGCTGAACAGTACTTCAGACGCTGAACCTTCAGAAGCTGATGTTCAGACACTGAACAGTACTTCAGACGCTGAATCTTCAGAAGCTGACCTTCAGAAGCTGAAATGTTTAGATGCAGAACTTCAGACGCAGACCTTCAGAAGTACCTTCAGAAGCTGGTTTCTGCGTTCTGTTTTGTGCCTTGGAGCTGTGTATTTTCAGAACATTATCTTTAATAGATTTGATTGAAGAATTCTCCTTGTTGCGTTTGTTTTTAGAAGGAAGATTATTTTGCATGAAGATATTTGTTGAAGATTGGTTTCTTTTATTTGTGAATATATTTTCAAAGTAATCTTTGGAAATTATATTTCTGAAGAATAATTGCTTCTATATGTTTCTAAATAATTTTGGAAATATATCTTTGAAGATTATTTGGTTCAAGAATTTGTTGCTGCTGAAGACTATAAATAGAGGACGCTGTTATTGAAGAAACAAAAAACCAAAACCAAAGCAAGTATTGATAGAGTTTTATTAGGTTTTGAGTCTGTGAGCTTTGTGCTCTGTTTCTGTACACCACTCAATTGTTTAGAGTTGGTTTGTTTTATTGAGTTGTAATCACTTGAAGCTTTTAAGCAAAAGTGACTGTTTATGTCTTTGGAGTGTGTCTCCTACTTAGTTGTTTGTTATTATAGTCTGATAATCACTGGGGCAGTGATTGACTGAGGGAAGTGAGATGGGATCTCAGGTCTAGAAGTTCCTAGGTTGAAGTCAATACGGGTAGTGTCTAAGTGATAAGTTGTAAACTGGGAGTTTGCTGAGAACTTAGAACTAGGACTATCATAGTGTATTTCCTTCCTGGCTTGGTAGCCTCCTGACGTAGGTGTGTTTATCACCGAACTGGGTTAACAAATATCTTGTGGATCTTTACTTTCAGTCTTTTACTTTCTGTCAGTTATTGTGCTGCTTCTAAACCACTGTTTTGCGTACTCTGTTCTACTCTGTTTTACGGTTTAGAATCAGGTCCTGCCAGGAATTTCAATTGGCATCAGAGTAGGCACCCTGCCTGTTTTAGGGTGAGCTCCAGGGAAGGTTTTTTCTAGCAGAATGGACAAGGAAGGAGGATTTGTGAACAGATCACCTCTGTTGGATGGTTCCAACTATGAATATTGCAAATCACACATGAGTGCTTTCCTTAAGTCTATAGACAGTAAAACCTGGAAAGTAGTTCTGAAAGGTTGGGAACATCATGTTGTGCTAGACAAAGATGGTAAAAAGACAGCTGAATTAAAACCAGAGGAAGGTTGGTCCAAGGAAAAAGATGAATTAGCTCTTGGAAACTCCAAAGCCTTGAATGCTATATTCAATGGAGTGGACAAGAATATGTTCAGACTGATCAAGCAGTGCATTGTGGCTAAGGATGCTTGGGAGATTCTTAAAACTACTCATGAAGGCACTTCCAAGGTAAAATTGTCCAGACTTCAACTTCTCACCGCCAAGTTTGAAAATCTCAGAATGTTGGAGGATGAGAACATACAAGACTTCTATATGAACGTTCTAGACATGGCTAACTCATTTGATTCTCTTAAAGAAAAATTATCTGATGAGAAGCTTTTAACAAAAATACTCAGGTCTCTACCTAAGAGATTTGACATGAAGGTGACTGCCTTTGAGGAAGCACAAGACATCTCCAGTATGAAGGTTGAGGAATTGATAGGGTCCTTGCAGAATTTTGAGATAGCCTTCAACAACAGAACTGATAAGAAGGGGAAAGGTGTTGCTTTTGTAGCAGATGCTGATACTGTGGATGATGAAAGCACATCAGAAGCTCTTGTGTTACTTGGAAGACAATTTAACAAGATTCTGAAATGTAATGGTCAGAACATGAGGTTCAACATCAGTAAGCAACAAAATGATGAGAAAGACAATCAATGCAAAGGAGTCCAGTGTCATGAGTGTGAAGGATATGGTCACATTAGAACAGAATGTGCCACATACCTCAAGAAACAGAAGAAAAGTTTGGTTGTTTCTTGGTCAGATGATGACTCAGAAGAAGAAGTGGGGCATGAATCAGCCAAGCATGTTCTTGCTTTAACTGATAGATGCATGTCTGGTGATAAAGTTAAGGATTCAGAAGCACCATAAGTTTCTGAAATACCATCAGGTTCTGAAGCATCATCTTATACTGAATTCAGTGATGAAGAACTGTCTTTTGAAGAACCTGCTGATTCTTGCAAGAAGTTGCATGTTAAATTTGAAGAAGTGAGCAAGTTGCTGGAAGAACATAAGAGAACTATCATTCAACTTCAGGCTGAAAGAAGTGACCATCTAGCACAAATTTCTGATCTCAAAGATGAGGTAACTCAACTGAACTTTTAACTTGAACATGTGAAGAAACAAGTCAGAATGTTGAACACTAGTACTAATGTGCTAGAAGAGATATTGGAGAGTCAGAACGAAGCGAAACCAAATGGTATAGGATTTGATGATAGGACCTTGAACAACAAACAGCAAAATCCAGCTAAAAGGTTCATTGCAGCTGTTAGGACATATGATCCAATCATGGGCAAACCTAAGTTGGAACATCAGAACAAACCTCAGGGATCTAAGAGTAAGAGGGCATCTCATCCTTGGGTATGTCATCACTGTGGTAAAAAGGGGCACATAAAGCCTTTCTATTTCAAGCTGCATGGATACCCCAAGCACTTTCAACAAAGAAAATCTGAACCTGTTGCAGTCAATGTCAAGAAGGAATGGAGACCAAAATGTAAAAGTGTTGACAAGAGGCTGGAGAATAGGAAAGGAAAGGTTGTTGTTGCTGACAGTATGCCTACTCCTGTTGCTAAGAAGAGTGATGTTGTTGGACCATCTAAAGTCTGGAGCAAGGTGGTGGTCCCTGTCCCTAAGAAGAAGGCACTAAAAGGAAAGGAAGTGAATCCTAGTGAGTCTGAGAATGATGTTGAGCAAGACATCATGCCCTATGTTCAGAAGAGGATTGCTGAACTTCAGAAGCAGATTGCTGGGAAGAAGATTCCTCTGAATGTGCCTGAAGCACACATTGACTAAGCATCATCTGATGCTGTGTCTGATGATGAAACAACTTCTGATGCTGAGTCTGAAGACTGTAAGCTATGTTCTAGGTAGCATTTTGTGCTTCTGGTCTGCAATTTTGTTCTATACTCTACAGTTTTGTTCTTTTGTTTTGATCTTCTGTGAAGACTTTGTGTGTGGGTACCATGTTTGTGTGATTCTGATCCTGTGATGGTTTTAATGATGGTACTGATGATGGTTCTGATGAGGGTTTTTGTGTATGGTGTTGTGATGGATGTTTATATCTTGTATTTCAGATTTCTGGATGTGTTCTCTTTGATTTCTGGACGTGTTTTTCCTCTGTTTGAGTGCATTTGCTTTATAACCTTTGTTGTTTCTCTGTTTTTCTGATCCTGGTGATTACTTAGTTGTTTTGTCAAAATTGTTTGGCTAAAAAGGGGGAGAAGTGTTCAGAAGCAATACAGAACTGGACTGAAGTTCTTAAGTTCAGAATACAGTTTCAGGGGGAGTCTCTGTTTCAGGGGGAGTATATGTGCTTACTGTCAGAAGCTGATCTGTTTCAGGGGGAGTAGTGTATATTTCAGAAGCTGTTGTTGCTGTATGTTTCAGGGGGAGTTTATGTGTGAAACGTAGTGTATTATCCCCTGCTGACTCTATTGCACTTTTGGTTGCTATGTTTATGTTATGTTCTTCATGGTTGCACAATTTTGATGTGTGAACTTGCTTGTTGTGTCTCTTTGTTCTCAAATTGATTTTAGCCAAAAATTTGCCATAGGGGGAGATTGTTGGATATTTGGTTGTTGGCTTCATGTTTGCTAAAATCAAATATACAAGCAATATGTGCGTCTTCAGAAGCAGTACGTCTTCAGAAGCTGAAATCTCAATATGTGCGTCTTCAGAAGCTGAACAGTACTTCAGAAGCTGGGTCTTCAGAAGCTGAACAGTACTTCAGACGCTGAACCTTCAGAAGCTGATGTTCAGATGCTGAACAGTACTTCAGACGCTGAATCTTCAGAAGCTGACCTTCAGAAGCTGAAATGTTCAGACGCAGAACTTCAGACGCAGATCTTCAGAAGTACCTTCAGAAGCTGGTTTCTGCGTTCTGTTTTTGTGCCTTGGAGCTGTGTATTTTCAGAACATTATCTTTTATAGATTTGATTGAAGAATTCTCCTTGCTGCATTTGTTTTTAGAAGGAAGATTATTTTGCGTGAAGATATTTGTTGAAGATTGGTTTCTTTTATTTGTGAATATATTTTCAATGTAATCTTTGGAAAATAAATTTCTGAAGAATAATTGCTTCTATATGTTTCTAAAGAATTTTGGAAATATATCTTTGAAGATTATTTGGTTCAAGAATTTGTTGCTGCTGAAGACTATAAATAGAGGACGCTGTTATTGAAGAAACAAAAAACCAAAACCAAAGCAAGTATTGATAGAGTTTTATTAGGTTTTGAGTCTGTGAGCTTTGTGCTCTGTTTCTGTACACCACTCAATTGTTTAGAGTTGGTTTGTTTTATTGAGTTGTAATCACTTGAAGCTTTTAAGCAAAAGTGACTGTTTATGTCTTTGGAGTGTGTCTCCTACTTAGTTGTTTGTTATTAGAGTCTGATAATCACTGGGGCAGTGATTGACTGAGGGAAGTGAGATGGGATCTCAGGTCTAGGAGTTCCTAGGTTGAAGTCAATACAGGGTAGTGTCTAGGTGATAAGTTGTAAACTGGGAGTTTGTTGAGAACTTAGAACTAGGACTATCATAGTGGATTTCCTTCCTGGCTTGGTAGCCTCCAAACGTAGGTGTGTTTGTCACCGAACTGGGTTAACAAATATCCTGTGCATCTTTACTTTCAGTCTTTTACTTTCTGTCAGTTATTGTGCTGCTTCTGAACTGCTGTTTTGCGTACTCTGTTCTACTCTGTTTTACGGTTCAGATTCAGGTCCTGCCAGGAATTTCAGAATGGATATCAGATCTCCAGTTTGATAATGTGGACTTTGCTCTTGATTCCAAAAGAGTTGTTGATTTTGTGAATTCACATGTAGATGATAATAGCGAGTTTGGTTGTATCATAGCTGCTTGTAAATAGGTATTAGTTAATAGATTTCAGAACTCTCATGTCGAGTTCAATATGAGGCAAGCGAATGGGGTCGCTCACGAGTTAGCTCAGGCAGCCCTATCCAATCCTAGCCCCCATATTATAGATGATGTACCTTCATGTATTTGACACATTTTAGCTAATGATGTGCAATGAATTTCTTCCTTATAAAAAACACGGGTATGGGACGGATAACAGGGATATAGGTACCCACCCCGAACTCATACTCAAACTAGTCTCGAATGTAGAAAATCAATTTATTACCGCTTTTATATAAATAGAAACTCAAACAATAAATCATTTCACTCACATAGTCAGAGTCTCCGTCTTTCATGATGACACTCACTTATCATAGTTCTATTTTTCTTCTTCCATATTTCACACTCTCGACCTCCCTCTTATCCATCACCATACCCATCGATCGTCATCATCTCTTCGCTGGATAATGCATTACAACATTGCGCTCGGGGCTGAAAATACTTATATTTTTATTAAAAAAAATATCCACTGCAGGGATGGAGATGTGGGCGGGGATACCCGAACCCGTCGAGGACGGGAATGAGATTCGATTTCTCATCTCTGCTGGATATTGGTGGGGTAGCGGGTAAATATATGAGAGCAGGATATGGGGACGGGGAATTTAAAATACGACCCCACCCCGCCATATTGTCATGCCTAATCTCCTCCCATGTCTTGTAACCTAAGCATGAAAATAACCCCAATCTAGGTCGCCTTCTTTAAGTCACCTCGACCTGCACCGTTGAAATGTAAGCGAGAATTTGCACTTAAGGAGGATCCAAAGGTCGGCCAGAGCTTGATTTCTTTGTGCCTCCGTCGAGAGAGGACTTCCTTCAGCTTGAACATCCAACACCTTTATCTTATAATCAACCAGCATGCCAATCCTCAAGTCGAGATTACTGTAAATCTCCTTACTCCATCTCTTAAGGTCCTCTTAAGAACTTTCAACTTCTTCAGAATGAAGGTTATACTAACCGTAGAGGGAAACGTAGCCCAACTCTAAGATACCAAGGTTATCCAACCCCGATTCTACTATGACGATTTCTCAAAGAAATTCTTTCACGAGGGTTCATCAGTAAATTATATATACATTGATATACATGACACGGTAAATTGTAATGTATACACGAAATAATTGAATAAATGATTGTCTCTTATTAGTCGCCTGAAGTTTCATACCAAGTTACTTATGTTAGGACAATCATAAATATCAATATACATGCACATGTCAACCTCTTATTGGATTTTCGCAGTTTAATTGTCGGTTTTAACTTTTTGAGAATTACAAAAATCACTTGAACAAATTGGACGATGTCCTAATTAAAAACGATAAAAATCAACTCGTACATGTGACAACATCCTAATTTAGATTATATATGCTCACTTTTGACTCAATGCTTATTTATATTATATATATCATGTTATGAAAAATGTTATTTGAACAACTATTTTATTTTTTGGCGTCAACTTTAATTTGTGTGTGGGAACGGGGGGGGGGGGATGTAAAATTTTGTACCATTCAAATCGTTTTAGTAGATATATATGTATATATTATTCACGTAAAATTTTATACAAATCGTAGATATATATGTATATATTATTCACGTAAAATTTTATACAAATCTAAAATCATTTGATATGTTATTGAGATTTTAGATTTTCAATAAAAACAAGTAAACCATTGTAAGAACATCAATCTCTAAGTAGGGATGCCACACATTTGTGGGGGTGTGGGCCCAGATTCTCAGTTGGTTTAAAAAAAATTAATTTAATATTTCATACACTAAAAAATCAAATTGAAGCTCAAAGTGGGGGATAAAATTTGACTATACTCTACATTATAAAAACAATATACTATTCCCTCCGTTCCTTTTTAAGTGTCGTTTAACCACGGATTTAACGTTCTTATTTAATTGTCGTTTTAGTATTTTAAGGGTACGATTTGTCAATTATACCCTTTGTCAATTACTCTTATCTTTTTCAATAAAACTAATTAATGTTATATATTTGATAAACTAAAATTTGTTTTTTTTTAAACAAAGTTCTTGTTATCTTCAAATTTAAACAATTTTTTTACCTATAATAATGGTTCCATGAAGAGTTAAAATTCTATAAATACGATGAGTAGTAATTGTTAAATTTCAAGTGCAAAGTAAAAGAACAGATCTGAGAAAAAAATAAAAGACTCCATGAATATTCAAAAGGAAGAAAGAGTGGAAGACTCATTGAAAATTGACTTAAAATAAATAAAGAGACGTGCACAATATTTAGAAAATTGACAATTATTTGTTATGAGAGAGACGGCGCAAAAGATGGATTTGTTGGAGAAAGAGATACTAACTAGCAATTGTTTGTTACCAGAGTAAGATAACATATTAAATTTATTGAAAAGGAAAGTGTATGCAAAAAAATAAGAATTTATTGGTGGATTAAAATGAAGGTATAATAAGAAGAAAATGTGTAAAAATATACTTCGCTAATTTGGTGATAATATTCCAAAACGACACTTAAAAAGGAACGGATGAAGTACTATTTAATACAGTAAAAGTTTATCTTTCTCGCTAGTGTCTTTTTGTACTACGAATATTATCAAAAATAGGATGTAAAATCGTATGAGAGATGATTATTTTTTTTCGATTGACGCCAGTTTCGAACCAAGAAGCATCATAGGATACGGACTATGAGAGATGAATGTTTAACTGATTATTCGATTACTTATATTGAAAGGGATACTTTTATAGTTTTATTTACATTGAAAATGAAAAAAAAAATATTCAATATTTGTATGATATATAAAACTGTTAGAACAATTACGATACGTACACATTTATATTAAAAAAAATAAAATATTATATTTTGCCAATACTACTCGAAATTTTTGGGTCCTTTGCTGCTCCAAGCATGCAATAAATGAAAGATAGCTAATAGTCATCTTCAAAAAGAATGCATTATGGTCCTAAATGCAGGCGGCATGTAACTTCCACTATTGAACATTTAAATATTTATTTACTTACAAAAATAATAGTAGGGCCATATCCTCCTTGTGTCACAAAATAACACTGTGTTTTAATTCGTTCATGAGCTATTGTGTTGTTTGGAATGTGAACACGCAGTCAAAGGAATCAAATTAGTCAACAAAAGTATTTTCAAAGCTTGGAACCAAGTTTTGCTATTCTGCCAAACTACAGAACATTCCAAGAGTAAGATAATAATTTAACGATAATAATTATTAATGTAAATTAAAAGTAAACGTCATATACTATAAAGAGTCCAAAAGGTTCATATTTGAATCTAGTTATCAAGTATGCATGAAATGATACGAAAAATGTTTACATCATAAGATGGACTTGTCTAACAAATTAGTAGTTAGCGTTATCATATTTAATATATCTTGCGTTGCCACCATTTACAACTCAATAATTTTGTGTCATTTTTTTTTAAATCAAGCTATCTACGCATACAATTGTGGAGAGCAATACATCAAAATAATTGAGATTCATTTATGAAATTGATCAAGAATCAAATACCCTATAGCCCAAAAATTTAAGGAAACCTATACATCTCAATTTAGTAAAGCTAAAATATTGATTTCAACTTTCTCATTCTTTTCATAGGCATCAATAAGGAATCGAATTCCCTAGATCAAATATTTAATGAGGCTCCTATATCTACCACTTGTATTGGTTGTATGTCTCGTTTTAGTATGATAAAATATTGATTTCAACATTCTCATTCTTTTGAATTTGTTGGCCATTGGCAAGTTGTCTAAATGGAAAACAGGATAGACAATGACAACATACTTGCCCTTGCCTAACACCCCACTAAAATCGTGATTTTTGTTGTATATATAGAAATACTCACATTTTAGCATTTGAAATTAAAGTATCACTATAAGGAGGTACATGATCAAAATAACTGATTAGGTCGATATGTGGTCGCCATAATAAGGGTATAAATCACCATTTTTGCTTAACATTGTGCAAAATTGACCAAAAAATAAAACTACTTTCGAGAAAAGCAAACTCTAGGGTTTATTCTGGGTATTTCTACGTTTATGGAATTTTTTATAAAAAATATGTTTATAGTTTTTGTTTTGATGCTAACGTGTAACCATCAATGGTTATCAACCACAATTCCGACCATCATTCTGATCACCATCGGCCAACCATCGCCTACTTTCAACACCCGCCTTCAACAATATCGGTCATCGATCACCACTCTAACGTCTAATGTTGTCACCTCCAATCGTCTATCACCCCTCTGATAATTGTGTGTCGCGACCTCATCAACCATCACTTTCAGCCACTAAAATTAGGACAAACCACCATATAAGTACCCGACACAGCTTTCCATCCCATAGATCCCTCAATGTAGCGAAATTGCGTGGACATCCCACAAATGTCTCTTTTATTGAAGATTTTGGTCCACAAATCTATTTTTAAGGAGTCAATTTAATCATTGAATATGCTTTTCATTGCTCAATTTAATCATTACTATTACTAAAAAAGAGACATTAGGGGTGTCTTTAAAATTTCAATAAAATTAGAGATTTATAGTGATAGGGCCTCAAACATTTAGAGACCAAAATGATTATTCCCCATTAAAACTATTACTAAATAAATAAATTAGAAATTGAGTTTAATGGTGGTGGTTGACGGTCCAAAACAACTTTACATTTACAATCTATCAAAACATTTAGAATTGTCACATCAATTTATGTGGCAATTCTAAATGTTTTGATTGGTTGTGTGTGTAAAGTTGTTTTGGAGTGTAAACTCACCATCAATAAACTCTTAAAATTTTATAATATTGACACTATTATTTAATAATAAAAAATTATCTTTTTTTAAAGTTGTGAGTCTCAACCGAGGTAGTGCGATATTTTCAATAGCTTTTCAACTGTGGCTAACAATTGCAAGTTTGTGTTCAAAATTGATATTGTTATTATTATTTTTTAAACTGTGTCAATTTTCTTTTAGTATTGAGTGGATTCTTAGTGAGCCCCGAGGTAAAGAGAATAGTTTAACCTTAAAAAAAAATTTAGACTAAAATTCATGTCAAGATAAAATTTAGAACAGTAACTCAATTCAATATTGAAAACAAATTTAATTTATGAAAATTTCAAAACATAAAACCAAAATCTGATTGCATCTACCATTAACATGGAATCAATTTCATTATCAAACAAATATTAACTTGGAATCAATTTCTAATAACACCACTCTTTACAATCCTAAGTCACTCACTCAAGTGAACCAACTGGTATAAGCATGCAAAGAATTATCCACTCCCTCCTCCCAAACACACATTGCTCTTAATAAAGTTTGGTGTGAAATCTCTACTTCCTTTCTCCAAATTTTATAATTTCTTTGGATCTCAATACACCAAATTGTCATACATAATTTTTGTAATCCTATATCATCCATATTGATTAGTACATCGATCAAAAAATAGATCGTACCTTATTTGCATACTATAAACTTTGTTGAATCATATCATAAAGTTCTATTATCTTCTAATAAAAAACATGCTAAACACATGGTTGACACCTTTATGCATGTTACCAAGTTTGCAAGGCGTTATGTGGCCTAGTGAAGGTTAGTAAAATCAAAGCATTCATCAGTTTACCTCCATTGCTGGAAAAACCGATCACATATGGCTGTTACTACAAGCATACTCGGCAAGCACAAACAGAATTTTCATTCAACGAGTTTTGCTAACACAGTCGACAACTAAACATGTATTCGCATTTCTTGAATTACAATCGTTCTTGTTTCAAATGTCATCCTGCAAAGCAAGGTGCCTACCGTTATATTATCATATTACAAGATAAACACCCCATTTTTACCAACATAGATTAATATTAGACATATAACTCTTTAGTGCAGCCTTCCTTGCTATTAAACATATACACCCAATGTTTTTTATTCGTTTAGAACATTAACTTTATAAATTGAATGATCTCGATAAATTGGCTATCTGAAATTCCAACTGTAAGTACAAATCTGCTCTAACCTCTTTTCAAATAATCTCTAATCATGACTCTCATTCCCAATCTCTCCCCTTTAAACGAAATCACAAATCAAAATTGGTTGCCACGTGTTCCATATGCATATTAACAATTATTTTGTTACACCACTCAGAATACAAACTCTTCTTCCTCCACTGCAGTCTTGATTAATCTATATCCCATCTCGCGAAGAGCAGATGCTGTGGGGTCATTTATGCCCAATAAATACTGCAGACGAGTCAATTTTTCAGGAGTTGGATTACTCTTCATGAATATGGTGTAAAGATCAGCAAGCTCCTCTGGCAATTCCCATGATAGTGGTTGTGAGTGAACTGCTTTGTCACAAGCCAGCATATCATAGAGTGAAGAAACCTACAAAAAAGGTGAGAAGTAATCACACATTCACATATGACAATCCATAACCAATTTCAGAAACGTATTACATTTTATGAAATATAAGATTCAGAAAACCACTCACCACTCCTATATGATTTCTCTGTCTTAATAGTGCCACAGCCTGAATGAGTGAGTTTGATAACCTGGTTTCTGCAAGCTTCCGTACAACAACTCTTGATTTCTCTTCACTAATGTTGAGATCTGATGGGATATTTTCATATACTTCCTCCTCGTCAAACTCTCCAGTGCCTGATGAGAAAATATCACCAACAGTTTTTTTGAAGAGCAACTCTCTCATGTTCGTTGATACCAAGTTGTCTAAATCAACACCAGCTTCTTTAAGTTCTCTTATCTGCTTAATATTAAGCCGTCCTTGTGTTACTGCGGTTTCAATGGCAGCTGCCATTTTGGTAGTTGTTATACTCTTGATTACCTTCTGAGCATATGCTTCGGGTAAGCCTACTTCCCTTTGAAGATTAGTTAGTTGCTCCACCTTTGCCTTTGTCAACTGTCCATCAGCTAAAATTACCTCAGCTTGTTGCCTAAAAGCTTGCTCTGCAAGACTTCTATGTACATCCACTATTTCTTTACCACTCAAACCGAGAATCCCACCAAGCTGATTTAGAAGAACATATTCTGAATCATTCCTCTTGTTAGTGATCTGGATACCAAATGGAATCTTCGTCACATCACCAGTTAGGCAATAAAGCAAGTATGTCTTGTAAAGATCGGTCCTATCTCTTTCTGGAAGGTCATCTTTAAGAGTAATTTCCGTCTGACCAGGCTTCCCCATTTTTTCTACAAGTTCTTTGTCTGGGTTTGTTCTCCTGAGTGTTGGAAGAAGATCCCATTCTTCGTCTTCAGTTTTTGTTACATCCTCCTTTACAACCTCTTCAGTTGACACATCAGCTGACCCCCCTTTAATGTCATTCACCAACTCAGTCACAACCAAAGTGTTGAAAATTATCATCTTCTTGAGTTCCTTTGCAGACTCCTTAGAATTTTCAGCAGCTCGTGCACGTTTTATGTAAGTAATAAACATCTTCCTTACCTGCAGTGTGATATAACAGCATAGCAAAAGTTAAAACCAATTAAAATCCTCATAAATAACCATCAATTTTCTCGACACATGGATACTCACAGCCTTGCTTGCAATAGACATAGCAATTTCCTTGGTTAATTGCAAACCATGTGCTGCTTTTCGTACTGATTCCTTAATTTCAGCATCGTATCCATCAACCCCTGATGCAATTGCTTCCATGACAACCTATAAAGAAAAATATAATTCAGTAACTCCATTTTAAACGACCCTTGCAAGACATAAAATCATAAGTAACATTAATATTTCCACATATCAGTACTATCAATTATCTATACACTTGTGATTTTGTGTTCTTTTCAGCTTGGACACAAGAGAATTAGAACTAATACAAATTTAATAGTATGCAGATGGCATACATGTTTACAAAGTGAAAACACATGATCTTAATAAATTACATGGGATTCATACAACAGTTCAACAACAAAAATCATGAGAAGATAGACAAACTCTCATGGCAAACACTATGACAGCAAAAGTCTCAACCCCTGTGACGCTTCCTAGAAGCCAAAAACCATTCTAATTAACTTCTAGTTAGAAATGTAACCAACAAGTGTCAACAAACCTAGACCTACCAGTCACAGGAGATATGCAAAATTGTCTCAAACAAGAAAAGAGATGAACACACATGATCACTTTGTCAATAAATGGGTGCATGGGCTTTTGTAGCTACACCAAATTAACTTAAGAGGAAGTAAGAAACAGAGTACCTTTCCAAACAAACTGCCACAGATATCTGAATGAGCTGCTTCAACAGTGTGTTGAGGAATACAGAGCATTACACGCAATCTCAACAAAGTAGCAGCATCCTCCTCACCAAGCTCTCCATTAGCCACCAAGTGCTGAAGCTTTTGGCGGTAAATTTCTAACATTAGAAACAAGAGTTAAACTTTGATATAATTAGAGTAATAAAAATAGAAAAAATAGACCAGCCAACAACTATAAAAGAAGATATTAAATTGAAATGCTACTGTCTCAACCTTAAGTTAAGAATCAAGATATAATATAACCTCAGAACTCAAAGTGTTGAGAACTTTAGCACTAAATGTGGTAAAATTCCAGCTAACTGTAAACATAACAAGAAATATGTGGAACAAGTTACCTTCGTGAATTTTACAGGCCTTTTGTGGATCAAAGTGCAATTCATCACACAAATTTTGAAGGAATGCTGCTTTGCTATCTGCCATTTCTAATTCACCACCAGAAAAAGCCTTTGCAAGGTGTTTGCGATATACTTTGGATGTAACATCAATTGTAATATCTCCTGCTTCACGTTTACCCAACCCAAAAATATTCCTCAACTGAGCTAGTGCAGGAAGCTGAAATATATAATTAATATATTAGAAAATAATCAGTCTCTACTCTTTTAGAAAATACTACGTCTTTACTCTAATAAATAAGTTTTTAACAAAAGAACAATAAACCTAACATACAAGTCAAGTATTGGAACAAATATGAAAAACAACTTTCTAATTAAGCTTATTAATTATGGTTTAGAGCAAAAAGTTGTCTTTGCTTAGCAACAAATTTATAAAAAGAACAAAAAATCTAAATTTAAAGCTAAAGCTATTTAGCAAGGACCCCAAGACTTTACTTTAGAATATCTAACTTCTCCATATGTAAAAACTTGCAGTAGTGAAACATGAAAAAGACCAACATGAACAAGTGTTCTGAAGACAGATTTTACTTTAAATTTGAGCAGTAAAACGAGATTCAGAGAAACAAGGATTAGGATATAATAAACCCAAACAACAAGTTCATCAGAATTTGGAATTGTATTAAAGAGAAAATTTGGAGTCAAATGATAAACAATGTCTAGAAAGCCTCGCCAATAGATTGGATCTGTAGTAATGGTTTAAATTAAACCTGAAATGCCAAACTAGTAGATAACAAAGCATGGAGCACCAATATACAGCTAGAAATGGTCCATCTATCTTTTTCAAACACTCATAAATTTTCTAAGTGTTTCCACTTCCCATACAACTTTTTTAATATCCAATGAAATATTTGGAAAGTTCTTCCTCAAGAAAACATTTATCTCAAGTCCAAAGGAAAAATGTTGTTCTTGTTTGGAGGAAAAAAAAAATCCGGTATTTAACAGTGCTTAGTTGAATGCAATGGCCACTTACCTTATTATCTTCCATGCGACCACCGGCCAAAGCATTTGTAACATATGCTCTGTAAAGAAGTTTCAAGTCCTCTAACTTTCTATCACCAACATACTGGCCACCTATTCCAATCAAATATGAACTACAGTCAACTCAGAATTTATATTCAAAACACTAGAAGTTGAATATAACAAAGACGTAAAATAAAATCAGTCTAGAAGCTTACCCACAAAAGAAACTGGGCCAACACCTCGGGCAAAGAGATCCACATCTGCATGGTTCTTTAACGATATGAGTGAATTATTGAATGCCAAGATCTTATCAAGCTCCTCTACCGCTTGGGTTACTCCAGGACTGAGAAATTTTAAATTCATTAGAAGCAGTATATTCTACATCTGCAAATTGCTCATATTAACGAGAATAAAGAAATAAAAAAAAAACTTGGGAAACAAAATGCTAACAATAGCATCTATAGATTTCGATATTCAACATGGAAATGTTTTGGGAGCATCAATTTATACAAGATTAGTTATTAATATAAACCTAAAATGATAAAAATCCCTCGATAAAAAGAATAGTCAAATGCATAAAAATCCAACAGCATAGGGTGCTACATGAATATAAGTATATTTTTATCAGAACTAGAAAACTTACACAGCTCTTGTGCGGGATTTAAGTATATCAAGTGCTACTGAAATATTTTCCACAATCAATTTCTTTGCATGCTCCTTGAACAAGTTTTCAGCAAGCTTCAAGAAAATTTCATTCAGTCAACAAGTAGTTTTTATGACCTACCAATAACTATTTGAAAGTCATAAAGGTCTTTCCAAGAGAAAAGAAGCATTTGAAAGCTCTGCTTACGAACAAAGAAATAAAGAAAATGCACCTGATCAGACAGACGATACTGATGTTGAGCTTCTCGAAGTTTAACAAGTTGTTCAGTGTCAATATCTGGTGAGAGATATTCGGTTAGACTAAAGAGCACAAAACTGGACCACTAATTCTATGATTTTCTAACACATCTTTTTTAATAGCAATTATTTTAGAGAGTTACATAATTCAGAATAGGAGATGCTCTTATAATCTAAACAAAAGTGACGTACTTATTTAAAGTAGAAAAACAAACTAATTAACAAAATATAAAAATTAAGACAACTTGAGAATTAATTGAGAAAATCAGTGTACCAATCACATCATTACAATAAGATAGACAGTTCTAGATAAGTCACAGAATTACCTCTTCCAATGGATTTCAGCTTGGAAGCATACAACCGGTGGGCATTGTCACGTATAGCTACTTCAACCTAAAAAGGAATATATTATTGCCATCTAGTCATATAGAAACAATAATATAACTAAAATAACAAAATGACGGTGAGAACATTAAAATTACAAGACACAAGGACATATCCATGTCATTCTTGATTGTACACACATGCAAAGATGTGCAATGTTAGTTTTTGGGAATACACCCATATTGACAATAATACAATTATCCACTTTAATTGTATGAGACAAATACCAGTCACATTACAGATTATACATTCAACAGGTATCAACTGATAAATAGTTAAGTAAATACCTGTGAATCAGTGAACTGGAAAATACGCTTCCAAGGTAGAAGGAAAGATGATGCTTCTCCAAAAACGAGATATGACACAAATATCAACTTCTGAAATGCCTGCACTGGAGACTCACTAATATGGTCATGTTCCATTTATTCATTCGAATCCACAAAGCTATTACTTACATATACTGGTTCGGATAATAGTACACGTGACTTACCCTGCGTTGCTCAATATCCGCTTCACGATCCCCAACTTCAAGCCTTAGCCTGAAAATTTTCCTACCAACCTAGGCATTAACAAGAACCAAACAAGTAAGATAAGCAACTACTTCCAGGAATGATATGAAACATATTCAATCGTCATAACCATCCACACAGTTAACACACATCACAAATACCTCTATATGCATATCAGCTGCATCTGGATCATCAATTCCTAAAGCATTCTTAAATTTGATAATCCTATCAGCCTCATCACCTTGAAGTTCCTCACCACCAGGAGGAAGCACAGACGACACAAACCTGAATAAAAAGTCGAAGTGAAAATTTCATGATTCAAATCCAAACTTCAAAAGCCATACAGAAAATCATGACCCATATCTCACATAACATCATAGTTTGTAATCATGAAAATGTAAAATCAAATGAAAAACTGAATAGTAACTTGATTTGTCACTCACTGTCTATATATATCACAAAGCTCTGCTTTAAAGACCTCATCCTCCTTTTTCACACCATACCTAAAAAATTAAGCATTGCAAAAAACAACAAATAGTGATTAGATATTTAATTTAAAAAAATAATGTCATCATCATCTGTTTCAATACAGTAATAATACATGGACACCTACTTTTTGTACACCTGCACAACACCTGGTTAACGACGTTAAAAAATGTGGTTTAATTCAGTTGAGTAAATTGTTAATTCCATTCACAAACAAAATTGTGATTAATTCAATTCAACAACATGGACTACCAATAATTATAAATGTGAATCAAATTAACCATATTTTTCACATAATTAACCTTATTTTTATGAAAAAGTGGTTGTCCATGAAACATTTTTTATCTCAATAACCTATCATGAACCGAAAATTTATAACTCATAACTCAGTAATAATATAAGAGATTAACTGTTATGCAATGACAGTGTAAAATATTTTCACACGAGCATCAAATTAACCATATTTTTCACGCTATTAACCATATTTTTATGAAAAAGTGGTTGTCCATGAAACTTTTTTTTATCTCAATACACTATCTTGAACCGAAAATATATAACTCATAACTCCTAATAATATAGGAGATTAACTGTTATGCAATGACGGTGTAAAATAATTTTACACGTGCATCAAATTAAATCACTGTCACTTTTACAGGTATAGTATAATATAATAAATATAAATAATAAATTTGACACGTAACAATTTAAACATGAATTCAAATAAACCTATTGGCGATTCGATCAATGTCTTCGGTCTTCAACAACGAAGGATAATCAAGATCAGCAACATAGTTATGCAAATTTACAGCCGCAACTTGCGGCGCCGCGGCATTAAGAGCATACGCAGCCGCACCACCAGCCGCGCCTAAAGCAACCGCTCCTCCAACAGCGGCATTTCGACTTCCACCGAGTTTCGAGCCGAGATGAAATCCCGCGGCTACTGCGCCGGCAATGACAACGGCGGATGTAGCGAGACGGAGTGGCGGTGACAGTTTGTCGACGACGTTTTCGATTCCGGTGAGGTCTTTGGGCGGAGGAAGGGAGGAGGAGGAGGAAGAGCGAGGGAGTGAGAGTTTGAAACGGTGTCGTTTGGTGGATGAAGAGAGTGGGAAGGGGAAGGGTAATGGAATGAGTGAAGAAGGTGTGAGAGTTGATGAAGGATTCATTGTTTTGGTTTGATTTGAAATGAGAAAAGAAAAAAAGAAAAGGTTGAAGAAAGTGTAGGAGACGGTTATATATAGTTAGTGTGGTCCATACTCCATAGGGTTTAACGAAAAATAATTTGAAGAAAAATTAAATGGGCCTTTTAATTCAATGGGCCTTTTAACTTCTACTAAGTGTTTGGCTATTAGTAGAGCTGTCAAAGGCTTTTACTTTTTTTTTTTCACTCTATTGTATTCTCACGCACCCTATTTTTTTTCAAAATTATCCTTTGTTCAGATTTTATAATCTGAACTCAGTTTGGATTATAAAATCCGAAACATTCTTAAACTGTTTGAACTTACAGCACTTTGGATATGTTTCTATAATCTCTGTAAACTCCATTACAGATTTTATAATCCGAAAACCTTTTAGACATTTCGGATTATAAAATCTGAAATGTGTCAAACACCCCAGAAAAGCCTAACTTTGACGTAAAAAAAGGTAAAAAGGACATGTTCGGATTATATAATCCGAAATGTATCAGTACATAAACAAAAGCTTTGTTTTTTCTCTAAGACATGAATATGGTAAAAACATAGACATTATATAATTCAAATGATATATACATGCATTCTTGATCGTATAAAATAAATACTTAAATAAAAACAATAAGAAACAACACAATTTTCACAACATTAAATTTAAAACGGAAATTATCCAATTGTTAGAAAACAAACCAAAATATGATTATCCAAATTGTTAGAAAACAAACATAAAATCAACAAAATATGATTATCCAAATGTTATATCAACAACATAAAATCAACCTCTGCCACCCCCAACAACACGCCTACGACGATAAACCCGCCCCCCCATGAATCTCCTCCAAGATTGCTTCCAAATAATGCCATGTGTCTGAACCTTGCTCCACCACACCACTGGCCATGAAAGAATAGACATGGTCTTTGATACAACCCAACCTCCGGTCAGCACCAAGTACCCTTGCCCTGCTCTTCGTCCTGCTCAGCAGCAATCTCATCAAGGGCCTCCTGCTCGGGTGGCCTCGGGACATAAACAACTCGTCCGGAAGAATGATGCGTGGATGTGAGATGTATAAGGACCCGATCCCCGAAAGTACTAATCAACGATAAATAAACAACTAACATGCAATCGGAACCTTATATTTCTTCATAAAACTCATATTAAACATATAATATGAAAATCTCATCAATGTAAATCAACATATCGCAGCGGAATATCTCAACATACAATAATCATCTCGGGTTATCTCAAAACATCTCAAAATAAATACATAAGTATCTGGATCATAAAGATCACTCAACATAAATCCAACAGAGTACAAAAAAATAAAATCCCAGACGACATCCTAATCAGAGCATCCTAACTCTAGACGTCTCCAAGCAAAGCATAAAATATGAGTTAGGCGTTAAGCCATAACCCATCACGACTCACCGGAAGCAAGCACTCAGTGCAAATCTACATCCACAAGAGATGAGGCGACAACAAAGCCACTGGAGGGTAAGATATACATTCATTAATAAGAAATAATAAACAAGTGTAGTTCATACAACATTCATATCATCACAATATTCAAACACAATAAATTGGGTTATCCGAAATGCAAGAACATGTAACTCATAATCATATTCTCATACAAATCTAACCACTCCATCATATCAACTCATCATTTACAATCATCCAATTCATACCATCATCGATAAACAATTAACAATTCGTCACATCACATATTCAATGCACAATTACCACGTAGATGCACAAATTCTCGTCAACACATTAATACATAAGACTCAACTTATGCAATGTTCCTAAACGACTCTATATGCATGTGGTACCAAATATCATCACTTTTTGGATATCGAAACTTACCGAGTAATCCCATCGTCACTTTGCATGCTAAATATGCCATCATCACTTTGCATACTAAGTATGCCATCGTCACTGGACTTGACTCATGAATGAATGCATGATCATATATTCGACTCACATCAAGTACACATAAGACTCGACTACAACTTCATCATCACTATCATATATTCTCAAATGGTTAAACATCATCGCTTAATACATAACATGTATCATCATCATTTACTCAAACATCGTCACTTAATACATAACATGTATCATCATCATTTACTCAAACATCGTCACTTAATACATAACATGTATCATCAATATCATCATCAATAACATCATCAACGTCAACATAATATCACCATCAATACACACTCATTATTATCCCTCAAGCCCCCCTTGTACTCATTGTTAATTATAAAGGTGTTTCATGGTTCATTGGAAAAGTATACGGAAGTTTTCACAAAAAATGTGACATGACATATGTGTTGTATATTACTCATAACTCAAGTTCTAGACATCTAAATGAAGTCAAACCAATGTCATATGAAAGCTAACATTCATATCTAAAACTTTTATGTTTACACAAAAACCCAGTTCACAACAGAAAATGGTAAAAAGATCAAATGAAAGCGAAATTTGGGTTTCTGACCTGGCCCATATCGTGGCACGATAACATCCCCTTGTGGCACGATATTTTCAGTTCAGAACACCAAATTCTGGGTCTCATCGTGGCACGATGGTCCTCCAACGTGGCACAATATTTCCAGCACCTGAACCCAAGTTCTGGGCTCAATATCGTGGCACAATAGACCCTCATCGTGGCACGATAATAGTAGAGCAAGCCACCAGAAATCAGTTTTTAAAACACGTTTTTCACCCAAAAATCACTTTTAAATCCCTTAATTCAATCCCAACACGCCCAAATCGTTTATAAGCTATACCCATGACCAATATACTCAAATTGAACAATTGGTACTCAAGGAAACATCAATTTCAAAGATTTTTCGGTAAATTTTCAAAGTTCGTCTCAAAACCCCAATTTCACCCAAGTTTAACAAACAAACATACCCATCTTAAATAACTTCATTCCAACATGTTTAACATCACTCCACACACCTACTATAACCATTCCAACAACAACTTTCTCAGTTTATCAACAACTTATTCATTTTTCACTTAATTAAGCTATTTTCCCAAAACACCAACAACAAACACCAACATCAACAGCTTATTTCACAACAACTCACACAATAAACATAGTTTCTTGTTCACAATCATAAACTTAACATTAACACATAATAACAACAACAAATTAAGGAGCTTTAGTCAAATAAGCACTTTTCACAAAATCACTTAATTCACAACTTATCCCACATAACTTCATGATTTCTCAAACAAATTTCATACCCATACTCATAATCAATTACAGAATCACCAAACAGCACTTGATCATCATATTAATCATCACAAACATCAAAATTCATCAAGGTATCAACTTAACATAATGAAAAATGAAGTTTAAGATGAAGAAAACATGAAATTATCAAGTTTTGACATGTTTAATATAATCAAATAAGATGAGCACGAAAATCACAACAATTCAACAACAATTAATCATAAGCTACAATTCTCAAACATACCCCAAGCTTATTAAAACTAATTAATGAAGATAATTTTCCCTCTTACCGTAGTTTCTTCACTTCTCTTGCTAACTCACTTGAAATCAACAATCTTCCCTTTAGTTCTTCTAGATTCTTCTTCTTCCTCTCCTCCAAGTTTCTCTCTTGTTTTCTCTCTCCACCTCTCTCTAGTTTTGTGTTAATTATGAAGACCTAATGAAAATAACACTACACAATTCTCTTAAATATTAATGGGCTAGATTAACTCACCTTAATGGGCTTAGTATATTCTCATGACACTAAAAATAACACTACATTTTACTAAGCTCACACTCCCTCTAAATTACTTATACACCACTAATTCAAATTTTGAATTTCTAACATATTACAATTATGCCACTCGCCCAAAATTACTAAAATACCCTTCAACCCCCAAAATTAATAAATCACCAAAATAAACAATTAAGCACACATAAAATAATTAAATAAATTAAATACGAAAAATCGGGCTGTTATAAGATGGAATAAAACCATATGATGTATTCAAGTGACGTCTCCACACCATGCCTAGCAGCGAGCCCCAAGTCCTGAGATGTCAGCATATGATCATGATAGTGTGCATAGCGGTAGCAGATATCCGATAAGGTCGTCTAGGGAGATGCACTCTCTAATGGATGTCTAGGGATGGTCTGGATGCGCCCAAACTGGCGCAGCACCCGCTCTGCAAGATATCTCACCCTACGATAACCTTATCTGAGCCATCTAGAGTAAAGGTTGACCCTCTAGAACGGACATGCCTCACAGTGTTCATCGTACGGGGACATGATAACACCCGCCAGATCCAGCTGATCCAAATGTTTTTTGTATTTGTCTGGTGAAGACAAGCCCTTGAGCGGTAAATACATCAATGCACGTGGACGTGATGGTCTAGATATCCATCACATGCATCCTTGGCACCTATACCCCTGAAGTGTTGAAAGACCCAAGCCTGCAACAAAATCAACAACATATAATACAAACAATGAAGACATACAGATGAATAAATATGCAGTCCATTATTATTTATTTATTTATTTATATCTGCAACAAAGTCAAGTATCCTGACAGGCATTTGGTCTTATAATGGGAGACATTGTTAAGCTCCCTATGCATAATCAGAGGTAAGCTCCAAGTCTCTGAAGTACCTAAGATAAGCAACATCCACATAGTTGGAGCTCTTGTCAGTGAAAAGCGTGATACCCACCAAGTAGAGAAAATATCGGCAGAGAGACTGGTCTCGCTTCTGCTGTATCTCAACAAATTGACCAACATGGTATGCCTCATGTGCCTCCTGAATACGCTCCTTGAAAGTATCCTTCAAAAAGCTAAATCGTGCACGTCCACCTTTTGTTTTGTCCACCTCAGTCCATGCCTCACCCGCATCAACCCCCAACAACTTCATCATCAGTTGAACAACCTAACATCAGTTTCACATTAATCGAAATAATACATGACAAAAATTAACAATAGTTTACAATCATTAAAACAACATAGAAATTCAATTTTCATTAAATAAAAGGTGTATTGTCTTACCACTTCATCAACCGCCATCATGGCCACGTGAACATAGTACTTCATCAACACAGTCAAGTCGTGTGGGCCACCAGGATAGTCTTTAAGCTCCTCTGGCTCTCGCTCCGGCTACACACGTTGCTGCTGCTCATCATCACCCACCTCCTGATCTCTCGCCATCACCATTAGCACGGCGTGCCCTTCCCTTGCCCCTGCCACGCCTGGGAACTCTCCCCTCCGCCCACAACCTCTCAAAACGCTCTCTCCTAACAGAAGCATGCATTGCTTCTCCATCACCCTTGGTGCGCTCACCAGGTTCCACTAAAACCTCAAACAGATATTCAATATTTAACATGCAACATTTAAACAGAAAAGTAATTCTACATAAATTTTCTTAAGTCTTTTAGAAAATTTTTTGGAGCCAAAAAAGTTGTTACAAATTTTCTTCCTAATATTTTGCTCTTTCTTTATTTATTTTTTTAGAAAATGATCACATATCTTATCTCTTAGACAACTTTTTGGAGGCAAAAAAGTTGTTGCAAATATCCTTCCTAATTTTTTTTCTTTCTATTTCTTAGTTTTTCTTAATTTCTTAATTTCTTGCTAATAGTTGTTACCAATTTCTTAATATTTTGCCTTTTATTCTTTTTTGAAAGAATGATTTTACCTATCTTATCTTATATATAAAAGTTCTTAAATCTCTTAACCAACCTTTTGGAGCTATAAGTAGGGTTAATATTGTAATTTTATATCTATTTTACCTAATTGAACCTAAATTCACTATCATGCATAAATTTGAAAATTGTTCTTTAAGAGGTAATTACATTCGCTGATTATTTGTTTTTATTTATTTATCTGTATTTTTGGATCTATTATATTGTAATAGAATCAACAAAAGATTTTAAATAATTCTTATCAACAATCTCTCTGATGTGATAAGCCTTAGAAGCATCGAAGGAGGAATTGAATGGGATGTCGGAGACTTGGAGACAAGCCTTAGAAGCGTATGACTTTCGAATGAGTAGAAGCAAGATAGAGTATATGTAATGTAATTTCAGCAAAAGGCAAAGTAGTTCTACCTTAGACATGAAAGTTGGATATCATATCATACAAGTTACACAGTTTAAATATCTTGGGTCCGTAGTACAAAATGACGAAGAAATAAAAGCATATGTAAATCATCGTATTCAAGTTGGATGGTTGAAATGGAGAAGAGCCTTAAGTGTTTTATGTGATACAAAAGCACCATTCAAGTTGAAGGGAAAAATATCATACAATTGTCAGACCAACGATGTTTTATGGAACAAAGTGTTGGGCGGTTAAGAACCAACACGAGAATAAAAAAAACTTTTTCTCATTTCAACAGTTTATGTTTATGCCCTAAAAGTTTCTCTCACACCCTTTAATCCAAAAATCCTACATTGGATGTTTCTTGAATGTTTTTTTGTCAAAAGCATCACATTTCAAGCATTGTCAAACACCGAACACAAGGTAAGGTCTCATTGATTGGATTTTCTGATGTTGGGGTTGGTTTTTTTTTTCTTATGAATTACTAAATTTGTAATAACAATATAATCTGAACAAGATTGTTTCTATTTTAGGTATGTTGGTTTATCTATTTTGGGTACTTAATGGATTTTGTTAATTGTGTGTATATGTGATATTGCATGTTTCAGATATGGACCACATTAGGTATGATAGAGTTTCCATCATTACTTCTGCAATGCTAGAGCAGACTCAGAGGAATATTATGGAATAGAGAGTGCGCAAGGCAGTGGTAGGGAAGGGGCCGCCGTCCAGATGGAACCAGACCATCTTAGGTGAACGAGCTTGAGCCTGAGCCTTAGCCTGAGCAGAACCATATGGAGGAGGATGAGGAGGGGGGTTTATTCGGACAATTCCAGGGGAAGAGAACGCATATGATGATGAGCCATAACCGATGGATGACTATCACGGTGGCCCATATGACGTGTCTGTGCTCACCCAGTGTCATCTTCATGTGGCCTATCACATGTGTGAGCGAGTAGTAAGATTCTACAACTTTAACTTTTAAGTACTATGTTTTTTTAAACCGAAGACATGTTTATTTTTATTTATGTAAACTGAACTGAATTAGTATTTTGGTTTTTAATCTTTATAGTGGCGTTGAAATTTAAAGTGTGTGAACAACAAGAAAAGTTGCAGGTTATGTATGATGCAAATGCAGATATGATGCAAGAGTGATGGTTCAGAGAGAAGTCGTCTGAGTCAGTGGGTTTCACTAGCTAATGAATGCCAGTTATCCTCTTCTTGACTACAGCCTGTTGTCTGCGATTTCTAAGAGATGATAAGAGGAGACGTCTAGCTTCTATCTTCCAATTATCGAGATGACAGTGACACTAGATGATGTGTCATCTCTGCTGCATCTCCCATGATTATGTATTGTTTGAGATGGATTTAGGTATGCCTGCCCCGACTGGTCTAGAAGCGGCAACTAGATACATGAGATGGTATTTTACCATTTCACATGTACACATCATACCTCAGTTGGAGAATGTTCATAACCCGAGATCACTTAAGCAGGGGGCCTTTGATGAGCTTGTTGTTGAGCAACATGGAGACCTCTAGTGGGTAAACTTTAGCGGACAGATAGAAAGCATCAGAGACCATGTCATAACTATCATGGCTAGTGGTCAGGTGGAGCAAGGTAGTCCAACTTTGCATAGTTTGGATGCAATTATGCAAGAGGCCCAAGGAGGGATGACCTATCGACGTAGGCGTGCTAGGGGTGGTAGGGAGGGGCATGCTACCAATATTATTATGACTATGTTGTAAAATTTGGATAATTTATCTTTTTAATTTTAGTTTGAATATTTTGGTTGTAACATTTAGATATTGGCGACACTATTTTAATTTTATGTTGCATGTGTGTTGTTTCATGTGCTTTCATTAATTTTTTTGTATGCATGTTCAAATCAATCTGGTTTCCTCAATTTTCCAAAAAAAAAGGTAACCTAAACAACACACATTCTACCTTTGTAATGACACAGTTCGGATTATATAATCATAACTTTTTGTTAAATATTCAGTTTATGTAATCAGAACTGTGTCAATTTATACACTACAATCTGCCTCTAAAAATGGTCTTTTGAAGTATTTGACACATTTTGGATTATATTGTCTGAACTAATTTGATGAAAGGTTTCGAGTTATATAATATAAATTGTATATTTACAAGCTTTGGATATACATGACCAAAGTTCTCTTCTTGCCTTCACTTTTAGAACAGTTTGGATTATATAATCTAAAATATAGTTTGGTTTATATAATCAAAACAAAGAGTATTTTGGAGAAAATATAAGACGCGTGAGAAGTGTCATAGATTGAACAAAATAATAGTCTAAATGTTTTCCGAAAATTGCTCCTTAGACATTCATGATTTACTCTTAGACATCTTGAACTGACGAAAATATCCAACAACAATTACTATCGTTTATTGGTGAATAGTAAGTAACTGCCGATCCAAACCTGCATATACAGGAACACAGGAAAAATAAACACTCTTGCTTTGAACGTTCAAGCATATACACAGTAAAATTCAATCTTTACAACAGGACATTCGATAATTTTGATAGATAGGTCATGAAAAAGAGTGGCCTAATATCATTGGTTAAAATGTATGCCAAATGACAATATCAACATGATTTTGATAGTTTTTTTTGGGAGTGTACATATATAGACCCAAGAAACCGAAGGAGTATATTAACGTCAGAATTAAATCAAAATCAACATTTCTGAATCATAGCTTGTGTCAGTCATCATCTTTGAATTTTATGATCAAATATTAAACACCAAATAACGTTAAGTGTTATCAATACAAGATCAAAGAATCATACACTAAATTTTCAAAGAATAATGTTCAATAGACACACCAATAGTGCATCCACCCAATTGACCACCACTTATCTGGCAACTCTTTCTCTCTCTCTTCATGATATGGAAAAATGATTGGTATACACTCATACATTTCACATCATGAGAGAGAAATAGAAATGGCGATCTGATAGATATAATAAGTAGGATATGATGACAAAAGAGAGAAAATGAGGAGTTAAATGACTGTTTTTGAATTGGGTAATGTTATCAATACACATTTTAATACACATTTTTCAATACACTCTCTTTGATTGATTAAAATTTACATGAGCCCCATCAAATTTACACGGATCCACTGATTTAGTGAGATTCATTGAGATTTTAACCAATCAAAGATATTGCGTGTCTATTATGTGTTGCTATCATTATTATATGGCTGTAAAAAAATTACTGTTGGTATCATATTTTCACATCATCATTCTATTTCTTTCACTTCTTTTGGGTAAACACCCCGTTTAAGATGTTCCCCATCAATATGAAATTTTGTTTCGATTCTTTCATCTATACACGCTAGAATTTATAATTCAACATATTCATCACAAAGGCAAACTTTTCCACCATGCAAAAGTCCTTAACAACAAGGGAAACTCAACCATTAATAAGCATAGATTTTCTGATTAGATACAAAGCTGTTGTTGTATGATACTATCATTCATCGTTATTGTTGTGTAACTTCCCTCCAGTTTTGAATAGCTTGAGACACTACTTGTTCAACTAATTGTGCATTCAAAGGACAAGTATCTTCATTCTTCTCCTGCTACATATAAAATTAACTGCGTCAATGACACCTTAAAAATATGTTTCAAAGATAAGTGATTTCGTGAAAAAAATCATAACTTAGTTCTAAATTGAAATTCACAATTACAATAGGGGTTGCAATATGAAGGTTTTATAGGTCTTTATAACAACATTACATACAACAGCTTAGTAGTTGTATGTATCATAATTATGTGAGTGATTGTGTGTGTTTAGGTTACATTATATTAGCAATTACTTTGTTCCCAACAGCTTCTAAACAGAAGTTATCAACACAAGAAACCCTAGCGTGGAGCACTTCAAGACCCAGCTCTTCAAAGGCTTCCAATATGAACACTAGCAATCCTTGACAACTCTTTTCACTCATCACCTCGATTACAAAGCCCTCTTCTTTTGGTTCAACTTTAAGCTGCAAAATCAATATATTACAAATCAAACTCAATTATTAATTTCTTGTTTATGAGTGGTGTTTAGACTCTATCCAAAAAAAAAAAAGGTCAAGGAATGTCTCCTTTTTTGGTTTTATATATCGATTTTGCAATTTTATAACACGTCAAATATTGGAACACCCCTTGTTATCTCTTAAACTTAATTATTTTTCTTGAAAAAGAAAGTCCGCACCATATGAATTGTTTGGTTGATTAATAATTAATCAGGTTCATGAACATATTACCTTAGGCGTAGTATCATAGTCAACCATTTTTGTTGATGTTGCAACTTGTAACGGGTTCAGTTCTTCAAGTTTTTGCTTTAAATCTTGTATATATTTTGTAGCATCCAATATTACGGAGGTTTTACTATTCTGCATTAACAAACACAAAACATTCCATGATGCAAAGTAAATATAGAAGCATAAACATAATTAATAAACAAAAGATGAGTTAAACGAGGAAGAAAAAAATGGAGTGATTCGAATTATATAGAAAGAGATGTATGAGAATAATCACCGAAGTGGAGTGTATGATTGAACGTAGAAGATGTAGGTTTCTGTACATAGCTGTTCTCTTGTGAACCTTGGAAACCATTCTCACTCTCTCACTCACAAGATAGACAGAACTTATAATTTACACAAAGAAATCTAAACAATATCTGTTGGTTTATAAAGAGGATGTGGACACAGAATCTTCTTGATCACATGTGATGCAGTTTTGGAATTATCATATGTATGTGAAAAGTTTTAACTTCAACGTTCTTGTTTTTTTCTTCTTATGAGGCGTGACAATTATATTTGTCATTGAACTATAACTTTGTTCCTCTAAAGCTATTAAAGACCTAGTTTGACGCGGCTTAATATTACGGGATAGTACCAGTAAATTATTGGGAATATTTTATGTATAAAGAGGGATTTAATTACACTTTTTTTTTGTATTAATCCTCCTCTTCCTAGGGGAAAGGGGCCATATTAATCAGAATTTCGGCTGAGAGGTAAATAAAGTCTGACAAAAAATTATTCCACTCAAAACTCGAATTGGGGTTCTCCTGAACAATTTGTCATTTGTGAAGCTCATTAACCACATGAATTCAATCACTTTTATACTACACAAACCAAAAATCATTTTATATGTTATTGAGACCAAACAAGATTAACAATTTATGCATTTTTATTGAACATCATTAATATTGACAAGTTTCAATAACATATCAAATATTAAATGATTTCAAATTTATGTAAAATTTTACATATGGGTGTTTTTTTTAGCAACATATGGGTGATTTATACTATATAAACTTACACAACTGACTAAAGTTTCTAGCTATGTTTGATGAATCATATGTCAAAAAATATTATCTTATTGAACATTCAAAATTGAAGTTAAGTACTTCACTAAGTTCCTAAGAACACAATTCAACATTTTCTTTCATTTTTGTTCTTCTACTCAAGTATTTCACGAGATCTCAAAGATAAAGGTTTTGAATAGTATTCAAGATATCATCGAAGATTAATTTGACACGACTCAAAAACTTTTTTAAAAACCTAAATGATTTTTCGTTAAAAGATTGGATTGTCATTTAGAACTCAATGAATTGCAGTGCAATTTTTCTATTTTCAAAATGTAAACTCAGATATGTTAACTTGGTTGTTTTTGTCAAGCCATAGTTAGAAAACAAGGGAAACTACGATTACCACCAAAAACATATAGAAAACATTTTAAACCACTTTGCTTTGAATTTCCACCATAAAGAGGATATTTACTCTCACACATTTAAATATTCAGTCAAAAAATCGGAGCTCTCATAAATAACAATCTAAGGTGAAAGTAAAATAAAAAAGGGGGGTTTGAATTGTTTTTTCTCGTTTTAGAAATTTATTTTTAACCATTCAATCTTAAAACCTTTTTAAGTTAAGCTTTTATTGAACACCACACAAATTTTTATCAAAACATATAACTTCATTTGAGATATAAAAGATATCGTGAAGTTAAACCATACAAAACTTAATGTTAAACTAATACAAAATAAATATAAAGGAGAGAGGGAAAGAGAATGACCAAATATGTTTATACTCATTCATCATCAACCTGATGGCCAATCCAATCCACTTATCCGGAGTAGCTTTGATGTCTCCACGAGAAGGACTTCCTTCATTATAACCCATGATTACAGTACTCAAAGCATCAACCCCAAGATTTCACGAAGCATCAATCTTTTCTAAGTCCATCACTCTCATCACTTAACCGGATATCCAACCATGATGATCATATCACTTATCTGACTAACTAACCATGATAAGTTACCCAACAATGATCCTGACTTAGACCAGTCTACTCTATATTTTCACACTTGTGACGACCCCAAGTGTTTAGACTCTCTTTAGACTATTATGTGTGTTTCCAGTCCCTCTAGACAATTACAACGGATTGCCACTATTGGGTGAGGTACATGAGTTTGGTTGAGTTTGTATCTAATTGATACAAAGTCATTTCTATGATCGTAAGTATTTAAAAGAGGATGATACATAAAACATCTATATCAATTCAAGTGTACTTCAAACTACTTGATTGATTTATATCATAATCTAGATTACTCTCACTTGAGAGGATTTTTCATATAGTTCCTAAATCGTGTTCTTGGCTTTTTCTATTGATATAGGAGCATAGCATTTTTTCTTTTAAGTGTGGTGTTATGAACACCTACATTGGTCTTGTTTCTTCAAATTTTTTATAGCATGGCTGAAGAGAGCAGCTCCGATGACATCCAAGTCTTGAATAGTTTCTCTTTTTATATCAAAGAGAATGTTGCCATTGAGAAAAGATACATTGGATAATAAGACAAAATTAGGCAAAAAGAATCAATTGAGGTGGAGAGTAAAATATGATACTAAAAAAAGATAAAGTAAAACCAATATTCTACTAGCAAAATCAATTCTCCTTAATATAATTGCTTTTTTAGTGTTCTAAAATTTAAATAGAAATTTACACGGGAATGAAAGACAAACAGACAACAAGCTGCACCATTAACCTCTTTAGATTGACAAAAGCAATCCTCTCAAAGTATGCAAATAAAACACAAGAAAAAAAAATACTAAATAAATTAAATTAGGGAAATTTTAACAAGTGTTCCTGATGCATTTGTTAGAGAATTATAAAAGAAAATATTATCTTCCAAATTGTGTATTATACTTTTTGAAATTTGAAAAATATGTTCTTTTCAATACAAAACTTGATTTTTCTTTCTTTTAGTATTCCTTAACTAGTGATTCGGGGACAACCGGTTAACAAGACACCATAAATTAAACACTAATAAAAGCTAAGAAACATAATAACAGGACAGATAGATAAGCTAACTCACAAACTACTCATTCTCTTGCTTTCTCTCTCATCTCACTTTTGCTGTTGGACTCGACAAATTTATACATATTTTTTATCAATTGAAATTTGTACATTTTCTATGTAAGCTTCATAGGATTCACAAAAATATTATTCTTCATAATAATTAATTTAAAGAATAAGATGAAAAACTAATCAATTGAAGAATAAGTCTTTCAGCACGAAATTTTGGTCTATGCTGTTTTTCAAAATTGTTAAATTATCCTTAAACTTTTATATTATAATTTTTTTCAAACATGTTTAGGCCACTATAAAAGTATGACTTACAAAAAAGTAATATTTTTTAAAATGAGATGAATTAAATATGATTTTTTTAAACTTTAAAAGTTTAACATAAAAGTAACGAAAAATTTTAACCTAAAATAAAATTTTGAGCTCCTTTTTTCTCGGATGAACTTTTTATAATTTTTTAGTTATGTTCGCAAGAAAATCATTCAAAAATATACATTGACTTAACAAACAAGACATAAGATGGCATGCAAGAAAATTTTGTAAAGATGAAAACGTACCAGAACAAAAAAACAAAATTTGATAATTTTTTAAAAACAAAAAAAACTTATTTAATTCTTATAAATATTGTTGGTGTAACAAAGGGAATTGAACTAGAAGAATGAAAACAGCAAGTTAATAATTATTCACGAGAAATGAAGTTTGATTTGCCACATTCGAAGTGGATAACAGAGAAAAAGACAACATATGCAAGCTGGTGTAAGTTTGTCCTGCAAGAATTATACATAAATATGAAAGAAGAGTGGCGTGTAGGGTCATGGATAGTAAAAGATAACAGTATACTTATTTAGGAAAACAAACATTCTTCTGCATGCGAGGAACGTGAATAACTACTGATGAAAGTGATGGTGGTGCAATGGCAGCATATAGTGGGGTTAATTTAGAAGCTGGTAAAGAATCTCCCAATATCAATGGCTATAATATATCAAGACACCATTCAAAATAGCAAATATAGCTACTTGCAAAAAAGTGTTAAAAACATGTAACAGCTTTTGGTGTTAATGGTCTTTGAATGCCTCCAAGTTTTCCTCACGGGTAAAGGATCTCTCTCTCTCTCTCTCTCTCTCTCTCTCTCTCTCTCTCTCTCTCTCTCTCTCTCCTTTCATTTTCTCTTCTTTCATTTTCCCTTATATATCTACGTGCACAGACACGTTCGAAGAATTTTTTTGGTTTTATTATGGGTGTGGATAGAAAAAAAAAATAAAGAGGTGCCATTTTTATGGTTATAACTATTGTTTTCCACTTTCTTAAAACAAAGATTAAATACGACGAGTATCAACTTAGTCGTAATATTATCAATAATTTTAGGGTGAGTTATTTGGTACCTATGAGAAAAGTGGGTATTGGTACCCATTAGTTAAAATTAATGTAATTTTTTCTAAGTATTATTAAAAAGGAAGAAATCATGTGACTTCAAATGATCAATCGTTGGATATTATATCTAATAAAACTCTAAAGCATGAGAGTTTCCAATATGTCATCACCTTGACTAACGTTAAGTTGGTCAGTTCAACAAAAAGCATTGGCCAAAAACCAATATTAAACTTTTACCAAATAAAATAAAAGCCAATGCTAAAAAGGAAAAACCGAAACATATAAGCTGCGTTTGATTGTTAAAACCGAAGGAAACAACTTCAATTGTAGAGTGTTTGATTTATAAATTTGTTTTATGATAGGATAAATTGGGGGCAATAGACAGAATAAAAACTGAAATTCTTATCCCTAACTAAACCACATCACAACGTTTTGTCTCACGTATTAGTTGTCTAAAATACCACAACAACCTTTTGTCCACCAAAATCGTATAAGACAAAAAATTATTCAATAAAATGAAATTTTGTCCTATGTTGTTATGTCAAATGTTGTGTTGTTCTGCTTGTGATATTATGTCCAACACTTACTGTTTAGTAGATAAAACACACTCATAGCGATTTAGCATCAGAATCATGGCCGACATTGAAATGGTCGATCGATGCTAAGCATCTACGTCCTCTCGACTATTTACACATCAGTAGTGTGATGCTTGAGGTTATTGAGGGCGATGAGTGCTCGACGGTGCACAAAGCACAATAATGAGAGTCCCATGGTAGATTTTTTACGAAAAGGCCACAAGAATTAACCAAATTCACATCGGAATGAGGGATCTTGAGACGGCCGCCATCATCCTTCCTTCCACCATCAAGACCCTCATTGTCTTCGTCGTCTTCCTTCCTCCCACCATCCAAACCCTCGTCAACACCCTTGCGGACGCACCACCTGTTAGCCCCCCCCCCCCCACCCCCACCCCCACATGTTAGCCTGTGTTGAGTATCTATGTGTTGGCTGCATGTTTTGATAAAATCAAAGTGTGCAAGCAAGCGTCCTTAGATGTTATTTTGGTCCTTCTGAAGCTGGAAAATGGATTTGAGAAGTTTCAAAAGCTGGAATGGCCTTCAGACGCAGAAAGGGTCTTCAGACGCAGAACTGTTCATCAGACGCTGAACAGGTCTTCAGACGCACTGTTCAGACGTTGACTAGTGTTGACCTTCATAAGCTGAACTTCAGAAGCTGGATTTCTGCATTCTTTGTGATTAATTCTATGCGTATCTTTTGAAGATTTACTGAAGAATTATCCAGGAATTTGTTTTCTAGAAGGCTGATTATTTTGGTGAAGATCTTGGTGAAGATTGGCTTCGTGTTTATGATTGAATATATTTCAAAGGGATCTTTGCTTTATTTGATTCAGAAATATATGTTTCCTTTTTGAGCTTCTAATCAATTTCAGAATCATATCTTGTAGGATGATTGAGTTCAGAATTATGATAAGCTGCTGAAGCCTATATAAGGAGGACGTGCTGTTGTGTAGAAAATGGCTAGAGTCAATACAGTTTTATTATAAGAGTCTGTGTAAGCTTTAGGCTTTGATTGTACACCACTCATCTGAGTTGGTTTAGATTGTTATTGAGTTGTAAATCATTCTAAGCTTTTAAGTACGAATGATGTCATTGATGTATTGAAGTGTGTCTTCAGAATTGGGTTGTTTGTTTGAGTGTTGCTGATCACTGGGTTGTGGTTAAGTAATTGGGAAGTAAGTAGTGTCTTATACTTAGGTGGTGCTCCTGAGTAGAAGTCTTAACTAGTGGAGATTGATTGCTAAGGATGGGAACAGGGGGTCTGTGTCTGAGTCTTTGAGTTAATTCCTCATAGTGGATTTCCTTCCTGGATTGGTATCCTCTAGACGTAGGTGTTGTTTATCACCGAACTGGGTTAACAAATACTTGTGTTCTTTATATTTCTGTCCTTTATTACTGCATCTGAACCTGTGTTTAAAGTGCTATGTTTTGCGTGTTTTGTACTCTGTTTTACATTCCTAATTAGTATCTTCTAGAATTTCAGCCTGTATTTATGAACATGCATTTTGACAGCAATATGCTTATGAAGACCACAAAATTCTCTAAGTACAAGTATTTCGACTGGAGTTATGAGAAGTTTTTCGACAAGTGTTTGTTCATTTTGACTGGTGTTAGCCTGTATTTTTTAGTATGTGTTATGACAAGCAAGGGGGAAACCAAGATTATAGAATTCTCTAAGTCCAAGACTGAAGTTGATGTTTTTAACAAACTGGGATTCGACAAGATTGTGGATTCGACTGGTAGGATTCAAGTCCTCACTGAAAAGGCAAAATCGAAGGATCAGACACATGGAAAATAAGCCAAAGCTGTCGAAAGGGTTTAGTTTCTGACCGTTGGCCTGAGTAGTTATTTTTCTTATGTATTTATAGTAGTTTTTCATAGGAAAAACGGGTCACAAATCACTTATCAAAAGTTCTTCAAACTCAAAGTATCCAGCGTTAGAGAGAAACGAGTGTCAAAATGTATGTAATGATTTGTTGAACTTTTTACTTATCAATGCAATGCAATTTACTTTCCTTTAAGTTTCTGTGCTTATAAACTTCTAAGTCTTTTAGAGTTTCAATCTAAAAATCCTTGTTAATTTATGTCGAAAGGCTGTTATTCTCGCATTAAAACAATTTTCTTCATCTTGTTCATAAGCAAACTCATGAATATGATGAACATTCATACATTTTTTGAAAAATCATTGCACAACATGTCCTAGGATTTCTAGTTTGATCCTGCAAACAACATTTTAAAACTAGTCTTATTATTTACCAAAAACACCGGTAAACAAATTGGCACGCCCGGTGGGACCCTGTTTGTGCAACTTTTGGAAGAAAATTCCATTACTTAAAATTTTCTCTAAGACTTCTTGTGAAAAAAGCGTTTTTGGAAATTTTTTTCAATCGTTTTGATAGATTTTTCTGGAAAACTTCATTTGTGTATGCATTTAAGAAGTGACTAAGCCCTTAAAGAAATGGCTCGCCCTAACACTAGTGGTACTTTTGCATTGTCTTCACAAAGTAACGCTCAATCTTCACAAGCATAGTCTGCCCCGACATCTACTCCTACAGTGGGTGTCAATGTGTCAACTGCTATGGGAGTAACTGCTCCCATCTCAGTTTCTACAGGTATGGGAGTAATTGCTTATGCATCTGTTTCAATAACTGCTGCATTGACACATTCAGATTATGTGGCTTCTATGCCACCACCAGTAACTTTCCCTGTGACCCCTAGGGACACTAATCATCAAATTAGAACTTCATTGGATAATAAATTCCTTTCTATGAAACAATTCATTATGCCCATGGTCACAAGGGAATACCCATATGGCATACCAACAACAGTGATGGCTGGCCTGCAAACCAGTGCATCCACATATGCAGATAATGCAACTGCGTTTACACCATATAACACACATTTGCCTTCAGGATCTAGCATCCCTGGTCGAAATGCTCCACCATCTTTGACAACAAATTCTTTAATTTTGTTAAGACAACAAATGAATGAGAGTAACATGAGATGGTAAACATGTTAACACAACAAATTGGAACAATGTTCAATCCTTTAATTCAGAACACAAACCAAAGTTATCAAATGTTAGCCACCCAAATGGGGAGAATAGCAGATTTCATTGCCCCTGCCCATATAAGGGATCATCAAATTCCCCAAGTTCAAAATCTCAGGCCTTTACAAATATTCGAAAGGTCAAACAATGAGGGAAATTAGGGACATCAACCTGCACCCTAAGTTCAACCAGTCGAACCCGTGGCCCAAGTGGAAGATGTTAGAAATCCTCCAGTGATTTTGGTGAATAGGAACTAGGATGCTGATGTTGTGGTTAGAAATGTCCAACAAAATAATTTAGGAGGACATAATAACATAGCCAATTTGATCGAAACCATTTTGGCTCAAAATAGCCTTAACATTGGCATGCATAAGCCAAATTTTGTTTCAGCCTTGTTAGAATATGTTCTTCAAACTGAACTTCCTAGGGATGGAAAATTCCTAACTTCACAAAATTTGATGGTGACACCAGTGAATCTACAGTCGAACACATTGCACGTTATCTGATTGAGGTAGGAGATATTGCCAATAATGAGAATTTATGGATGAAGTACTTCCCTAATTCTCTAACAAAAAATTCCTTTACATGGTTCACCATACATTCACCACATTCAATTCATAATTGGAATCAATTAGAAATGGTGTTCCATGAACAGTTTTACATGTGCCAATCTATGATAAGTCTGAAAGAATTGGCCAATGTTAGGCGTAAAATGCCAGAGTCTATTGATGATTATCTCAATAGGTTTAGACTCTTAAAGGCTACGTGTTTCACCCAAGTTCCTGAACATGAATTGGTCTAAATGGATGTTGGTGGCCTTGATTATTCCATTATAAAGAAACTAGGCACCCAACATTTAAGAGATATGGGCCAACTAGCTGATAGAGTTTGACAGGTCGAAAGACTGAAGGCTGAAAAAGCCAGAATTAGTAATTAAATATCATAAAAAAAAGGTTGCTTATGTCAAAACGAACGATAGTGATCAAGAATTCGACATAGCCTATGAGGATGTCGAAGATAACGAGGTAAACGTTACAGAACTAAAACCTTAGCCTCCCTATACATGTAAAGTGTTGAGGACATCTGATGGAAAAAATCTTGTCTAACCAAAAAATTATATATATGTTCCTAAAACATACACTTTTGATGTGACTAAATGCGATGAAATTTTTGACCTCTTGGTTGTGGATGGTCATGTTATAGTGCATAAGGGCCTGAAAATTCCACCATTAGAGCAACGTAAAAAGAGAGGTTTCTGTAAATTTTATAACTTTTTGGGACATAAAACCTCACATTGTGTTCATTTCAAGGATCTTGTGCAAAAAGCTCTTAATGAAGGGAGATTGAAATTTGGTGAGAAGACCAAAGAACAAATGCAGATTGATGTTGATCCCTTGAAGGTTGCTGGTGCCATGTATGCTGAACCAGGGGATTCCATGGTGATAGATGCAATCATAGATGCTGTGGAAAATTTTTCAATCGAAGCCAACACTGATGTTGTTGACTGCTAAGTTGTGGAGGCTACTGAAGGCCCCAAAATTGCCACTGAAATTATTTCTGAATCTCAGTTGTCTGAGAAGATAAAGGTGACATACCCATGGCTAAAGAGGAATTAATTGATTTCCTCAATCGTTGCAAGCTGAACAACACATAAGTCATTTTGTGTCCAAGGTGTAGTGCTGTCTTCGACAAAGAGGCCACTAAAGGCTTTGAGAACTATAAGCCCCGATCTAAAAAGAGGGGAAAGTGGTCTGTAGACCACATACCAAAATTTTCATTCTCTAAGAGTTTCATACCTTTCAACAACTCTTCTTCGACCATTATCTATTTCCCAAAAGATGGTCAGACTAAGACATTTGCGCCTAACTCCAAGGCACCAACTAAGAAATTGGTCCGTTCGACCCAACAAGCTTTCCAACCTGGGAAATCTAAAATGGTGAAAGGAAGCTATAGTGGATCTAGCACCAATGCTTCAAATGAGTCCAAGAAGCATGCTTATAACAATGTAAAGGAAAGAACCCAATGACCAGGACTGAATGAAGAAGGTATCAAAGGTACAAAAAGGTTGTTGTTGAAGCCTTTCCTGATGTTGATGTAGATTCTGTTGAACCAAAAGGAAAACATGAAGCACTCGAATTGGCCAAGAGGCCAGTGAAGGAGATACTTTTTTCCCCATCTTCCTCCAGTGAAAGAAAATTATGTCGAAGACCATGAAGTGGATTCTGAGCCATATTTCAACGTTATTTGTAATGTGGTTTCAATCCTCCCAGTAGAATATGACATCGTCTCTGAAGTTGAAGATTCAGATGAGGATTTCAATCCTAAAAATATGGCCAATCATAGGTCAATGTGTTACTGTTGAAGCAGTATTTCAAACAACAAAAGTAAGTATTTTCAATTATCGTCTCCACAGGGATTGGTGCTTTACTTCGAACCGTTCAACAATCGGTATTGTTTTGAGTTAAGGATTTGTACTATTGGTTTCATAAAATGACGGAATGTAAATGCGGGAATTAAAACGACAAGTAATAGGGAATAAAAGCGTTGAGATTAGAGTTCATCAATCTTGCAAAGAATATAATTCATGAATCATGCATATGAATTTAGCGTTTTAGCATAAATATCACGTATCGCTCGACAACGTCATTGATTTCCCAAATGACGTCGTGAGATCGATCGTATCGTTTAATCGACGATTTCCCAATCAATCAAACGATCCGAAAGCATTACGATCCGAAACTTTGTGCGATTATCAAAACCCAAATCCATTTCTAGATTTTCTTATTTTGATAGAAGATTATTCTTAAACATAGATTCAAAAGTATTTGTCAATATCATTTAAATCAAGCATTAGAGTGAAAAGCAAGAATAACTTCATAAACACATAATTTGCCAAAATCATATATTCACATAATCATATATTACATCAAAGCTAGAAAGAATACCTCTAATCCCAACAAAGGGATGTTAGTTGCTCATTTTCATGACAACTATACAAAAGATAAGAGAAAAGATGAAGATCATAACCCAAAGTCTTGATTTCCCAAAGCCCTTGGTTGATTTCCACAATTCAATCCTTTTGCTCCTTGAAGATCATTACTTCTAGCCCTATTTACTAAGTCCTAAACTACTACTAAAGCAATCCTAACAATTGGAAGTAAAAGTTCTCAAAGTTCTCCAACTGATTGCTCAGAAAAATGAGCTAAAAAGCTTTATAAAACTGAAACTTTGCACGCTCGCTACAAGCGATGAGCTGGTCGCTTGTAGCGATGAAGTCTGTTGGCCAATGGGAATCCTCCACGTCAGCATGGAGCCTTAAACCGCCCTTGGTCGCTTGAAGCGACCAGTCCATCGCTTGTAGCGATGGACTCTCCAATTTCCCTGCCTAGGCTCGCTTGAAGCGTGGCAACTGGCGCTTGAAGCGATGAAGTCTTCAAATTCCCTGCCTATCCTCGCTTGTAGCGAGGAAGCGTGCGCTTGAAGCGATGGCTTTGATAAAAACTTCATAAACCCTTGCTCAGCATGATCAAGCATAAATTTCCTGCAATAATAACATGGGGTAAGACATAGGATCACAAATATAGCATTTGAACCATAAATATGAGCTTATCCTAAGATAACTTGTAAAATAAGTTACATAAGTGCCTTAATTAAATGTGCTTTTTATCCACTTTTTGGCACTTATCACACTCCCCAACTTAAATCTTTGTTTGTCCTCAAACAAAGGACACAACAAATAAGGAAACAAGCTTTAACCAAGGCTTTGAGCAAGAATGCAAAAGAATCAAAAGTTTGAAGCAAATAAGTGTCAGATGAATGATTCAAACGTGATTGCGCAAGCTAGGATTAGGTTTCTCATTAAACGAGATACATACTATGAATGTGAACTAGTTCTAAACACAAAGCATCTAATCACACAATTCTTAACAAGCAACATGTTTAAAATTGAACCAAACCTAACACACTTCTATATAAAGTATATGAACATATTGAAATCTATTGTGAGGGTATGAACACTCATCCAACAAACATGATAACTTTCCAATTAAATTATGTGTCCATCTAATTATCATTTCCAAAAGCATAAAAGACATTGATCAAAAGGTCTTTAAGGGTTGTAATTGGGCTAGGTTACAAAAGAATTGTCATATGTGGGATATTTGAATTATCGTCATTTTGTTGAAGCAGTATTTCAAACAACAAAAGTAAGTATTTTCAATTATCGTCTCCACAGGGATTGGTGCTTTACTTCGAACCGTTCAACAATCGGTATTGTTTTGAGTTAAGGATTTGTACTATTGGTTTCATAAAATGACGGAATGTAAATGCGGGAATTAAAACGACAAGTAATAGGGAATAAAAGCGTTGAGATTAGAGTTCATCAATCTTGCAAAGAATATAATTCATGAATCATGCATATGAATTTAGCGTTTTAGCATAAATATCACGTATCGCTCGACAACGTCATTGATTTCCCAAATGACGTCGTGAGATCGATCGTATCGTTTAATCGACGATTTCCCAATCAATCAAACGACCCGAAAGCATTACGATCCGAAACTTTGTGCGATTATCAAAACCCAAATCCATTTCTAGATTTTCTTATTTTGATAGAAGATTATTCTTAAACATAGATTCAAAAGTATTTGTCAATATCATTTGAATCAAGCATTAGAGTGAAAAGCAAGAATAACTTCATAAACACATAATTTGCCAAAATCATATATTCACATAATCATATATTACATCAAAGCTAGAAAGAATACCTCTAATCCCAACAAAGGGATGTTAGTTGCTCATTTTCATGACAACTATACAAAAGATAAGAGAAAAGATGAAGATCATAACCCAAAGTCTTGATTTCCCAAAGCCCTTGGTTGATTTCCACAATTCAATCCTTTTGCTCCTTGAAGATCATTACTTCTAGCCCTATTTACTAAGTTCTAAACTACTACTAAAGCAATCCTAACAATTGGAAGTAAAAGTTCTCAAAGTTCTCCAACTGATTGCTCAGAAAAATGAGCTAAAAAGCTTTATAAAATTGAAACTTTGCACGCTCGCTACAAGCGATGAGCTGGTCGCTTGTAGCGATGAAGTCTGTTGGCCAATGGGAATCCTCCACGTCAGCATGGAGCCTTAAACCGCCCTTGGTCGCTTGAAGCGACCAGTCCATCGCTTGTAGCGATGGACTCTCCAATTTCCCTGCCTAGGCTCGCTTGAAGCGTGGCAACTGGCGCTTGAAGCGATGAAGTCTTCAAATTCCCTGCCTATCCTCGCTTGTAGCGAGGAAGCGTGCGCTTGAAGCGATGGCTTTGATAAAAACTTCATAAACCCTTGCTCAGCATGATCAAGCATAAATTTCCTGCAATAATAACATGGGGTAAGACATAGGATCACAAATATAGCATTTGAACCATAAATATGAGCTTATCCTAAGATAACTTGTAAAATAAGTTACATAAGTGCCTTAATTAAATGTGCTTTTTATCCACTTTTTGGCACTTATCACACTCCCCAACTTAAATCTTTGTTTGTCCTCAAACAAAGGACACAACAAATAAGGAAACAAGCTTTAACCAAGGCTTTGAGCAAGAATGCAAAAGAATCAAAAGTTTGAAGCAAATAAGTGTCAGATGAATGATTCAAACGTGATTGCGCAAGCTAGGATTAGGTTTCTCATTAAACGAGATACATACTATGAATGTGAACTAGTTCTAAACACAAAGCATCTAATCACACAATTCTTAACAAGCAACATGTTTAAAATTGAACCAAACCTAACACACTTCTATATAAAGTATATGAACATATTGAAATCTATTGTGAGGGTATGAACACTCATCCAACAAACATGATAACTTTCCAATTAAATTATGTGTCCATCTAATTATCATTTCCAAAAGCATAAAAGGCATTGATCAAAAGGTCTTTAAGGGTTGTAATTGGGCTAGGTTACAAAAGAATTGTCATATGTGGGAAATTTGAATTATCTTCATTTTGTTGAAGCAGTATTTCAAACAACAAAAGTAAGTATTTTCAATTATCGTCTCCACAGGGATTGGTGCTTTACTTCGAACCGTTCAACAATCGGTATTGTTTTGAGTTAAGGATTTGTACTATTGGTTTCATAAAATGACGGAATGTAAATGCGGGAATTAAAACGACAAGTAATAGGGAATAAAAGCGTTGAGATTAGAGTTCATCAATCTTGCAAAGAATATAATTCATGAATCATGCATATGAATTTAGCGTTTTAGCATAAATATCACGTATCGCTTGACAACGTCATTGATTTCCCAAATGACGTCGTGAGATCGATCGTATCGTTTAATCGACGATTTCCCAATCAATCAAACGATCCGAAAGCATTACGATCCGAAACTTTGTGCGATTATCAAAACCCAAATCCATTTCTAGATTTTCTTATTTTGATAGAAGATTATTCTTAAACATAGATTCAAAAGTATTTGTCAATATCATTTGAATCAAGCATTAGAGTGAAAAGCAAGAATAACTTCATAAACACATAATTTGCCAAAATCATATATTCACATAATCATATATTACATCAAAGCTAGAAAGAATACCTCTAATCCCAACAAAGGGATGTTAGTTGCTCATTTTCATGACAACTATACAAAAGATAAGAGAAAAGATGGAGATCATAACCCAAAGTCTTGATTTCCCAAAGCCCTTGGTTGATTTCCACAATTCAATCCTTTTGCTCCTTGAAGATCATTACTTCTAGCCCTATTTACTAAGTCCTAAACTACTACTAAAGCAATCCTAACAATTGGAAGTAAAAGTTCTCAAAGTTCTCCAACTGATTGCCCAGAAAAATGAGCTAAAAAGCTTTATAAAACTGAAACTTTGCACGCTCGCTACAAGCGATGAGCTGGTCGCTTGTAGCGATGAAGTCTGTTGGCCAATGGGAATCCTCCACATCAGCATGGAGCCTTAAACCGCCCTTGGTCGCTTGAAGCGACCAGTCCATCGCTTGTAGCGATGGACTCTCCAATTTCCCTGCCTAGGCTCGCTTGAAGCGTGGCAACTGGCGCTTGAAGCGATGAAGTCTTCAAATTCCCTGCCTATCCTCGCTTGTAGCGAGGAAGCGTGCGCTTGAAGCGATGGCTTTGATAAAAACTTCATAAACCCTTGCTCAGCATGATCAAGCATAAATTTCCTGCAATAATAACATGGGGTAAGACATAGGATCACAAATATAGCATTTGAACCATAAATATGAGCTTATCCTAAGATAACTTGTAAAATAAGTTACATAAGTGCCTTAATTAAATGTGCTTTTTATCCACTTTCTGGCACTTATCAGTTACTATGTAACAAACTTTGGTTGTATCGAAGACCAACAAATTGTGTTTGAAAAACCAAATGGCTCATTTGAAACAATTGTTCATCCAGGCAAAAGTTGATGATATAGCTATCAACAAAGTCTTGGTGGATGGAGGGGTTTTTGTCATCGTAATGCCTTAATCCTTCCTGAAGAGGATTGGCAAGTTTGATACTGATTTGAAGCCCCACAATATTGTCTTGTCGAATTATGAAGGCAAGGCTATACATTCACTTGGTGCTATACAAGTGGATCTAACTGTGGGAACCATCACTAGGCCTGCTTTATTCATGGTGGTACCTTCTAAGGCAAACTTCAATCTGCTCCTGGGTAGAGGATGCATACATGGTCTTGGTGTTGTGACTTCATCCATGCACTAGAGAATTTCTATCTGGAGGGAGGATGGACTGGTCGAAAACATTGAAGCTGACCAAAGTTATTTTTTGGCTGAAGTTAATCAAGTGACTAGCAAAACTTTTGAGAATAATTTGGCGAATATTTCACCATGTTTTGCTGTTGAACCTAGTTATGTCGACTAGACGAATGTTTCTTCTGTTAGACTCCATTCCACACATGGTTTCTTGTGGGAAAGAGAAGTTCCAGAAATAAATTCCCCTGAGGAGGGAGTCATTCCACCAACTGGGTGGAATGTAGATGAAAATTATTATGTCTGAGCAAGATGCTTGGAATAAGATTACGACCTATGTGGTCGAGAACAAAGTAAAAAAGATCTTATAGGTTGAATTGCAACAAAAAATGGTTGTCAAAACCATTGATGGAAATTCTGATGGAAAAATGGCTAAAGGCTAGAGGCTTGATTGTATATATGATGATGAGCCTTTGGGTTTTGAAAAAGATCCATCAATTTCGACCAAAAGAATCCAAGCTCGGGATCCTTAGGAAGAATTTGATTTGGGAAATGAATCAATAAAAAGGCGAACATACTTCTGAAAGAATTTAGAGATTTTTTTTGCTTGGGATTATAATGAAATTTCTAGACTGAAGGTTTGCACCTTAGATAATGTCGAAAATCAAAGGGGAAATTGAAAGACTCATCAAAAGTGTTGAGTCTTTAAGTGTTGGCTGCATTGTTTGGCAAAACCAAAGTATGGAATAGAAGCTTTTCCTTATGATGAACTTTTCTTCAGTTACAAGTTTTCTCATTTGAAGCCATTCAGAAGCTAAAATCTACATCAGAAGCTGAAATGCTCATCAGGAGCACTGTAGCACTTCAGAAGCAGTTTCAGGTTCTGAAGCCAGCGTTGACTTCTGTTGACCACATCAGAAGCTGGGTTTGCTGGATTGTTTTTGCACGTATCTTGGGAGATTTAGCAAGGAATTATGTTTGTATATTTACTTCTAGAAGGCTGGTTTTATTGGAGAAGATATCTTTGAAGATTTGTTTTAAAGTTATGAAAATTTGTATTTTCTGTTTTAAATCTTTCAAAGATTTAATGCAGTTTTATTTGTTACATCATTGGATCAATCTTATTCCAGTAACAAATCAATTCAGAAGATTTGGAGCATAATTAAGAGGCTTGCTGAAGATTATAAAAGGAGGAGCTTGGCTATTGAAGACTTACGATTCAGAGAGTTAGAAAATCAGAAAATTGAGTCTGTGTTTTAACTTAGAGTTTATTGTGCATCACTCATGTTTGAGTTGATTTAGGAGTTTTATTGTGTTGTAATTCATTCTAAGCCTTTAGGTACGAATGAAGTTTTGTCTTTGAAGGTGTATTCAAAAACAGGGGAGTTTTTGTGTTTCAGAACTGGTTAAGTTCAAAGGGTAGTTCAAGTAGCTGGGTTGCAGTTGCTTGAATAGGAAGTTAGTGGTCTCTAATACTCAACGTGTTGGGTAGAATTCAAGACTAGGAGGAAGTTAATTGCTTAGGCTGGGAACTGGGAGTCAGTGTCTTGAGTCATAAGGATTAATTCCTATAGTGGAATTCCTTCCTGGATTGGTATCCCCCAGAGTAGGAGGTGTTTACTCCGAACTGGGTTAACAAACCTTGTGTGTTCTTTAGCTTTCCTGCACTTTATTTTCCTGCTGATTATTTGCTTTTATAATTGTGCTAAGTTCTGATCAGAACCTGTTAAGTATCTTTGCCTGGCCAGAATTTCAATTGGCATCAGAGCAGGCACCCTGCCTGTATTTTGGGTGAGATCCAGAGGACTTATTTCTGGTAAGCATGGATAGAGAAGGAGGATATGTCAATAGACCACCCCTACTAGATGGCACAAACTATGAGTATTGGAAGTCAAGGATGTGTGCTTTTCTAAAGTCTATTGACAGCAGGACTTGGAAAGCTGTGATTAAAGGCTGGGAACATCCTGTGTATACAGACAAAGATGGTAACAAGACTGAGGTTCTGAAGCCTGAAGAGGAGTGGACCAAAGCTGAAGATGACTTGTCTCTGGGAAATTCAAAAGCTTTGAATGCAATCTTTAATGGTGTGGACCAGAACATGTTCAGACTTATCAAACAGTGTACTGTTGCTAAGGAGGCCTGGGAAATTTTGAAGACAACTCATGAAGGAACCTCTAAAGTGAAGATGTCCAGATTGCAGCTGCTGACCACCAAATTTGAGAACCTGAAGATGAAGGAGGATGAATCCATTCAGGATTTTTACATGAATGTGCTGGACATGGCAAATTCTTTTGATTCACTTGGGGAGAAGATGTCTGATGAGAAGTTGGTGAGAAAAATCCTCAGGTCCCTACCCAGAAGATTTGACATGAAGGTCACTGCAATTGAGGAGGCTCATGATATTTCTGCCATGAAGCTTGAAGAACTGATTGGGTCATTGCTCAATTTTGAAACTGCCTTTTGTAAACAGACTGAGAAGAAAGGAAAAGGTGTAGCCTTTAGTGTGAACTCTGAAGCTGATGATCAACAAGAGTCTGAAGAGGATGACTTATCAGAAGCTCTGGTGTTGCTGGGAAAACAATTCAACAAGATTCTGAAGAATGTTAACAGAAAAGCCAAAGCCAAAGGTCAGAATTTCAGATTCAATAACAAGAAGCAACAAACTGATGAGAAGAAGACCAAGTCTGAGGAGAAAAGTAACCAAGCCAAAGGTGTGCAGTGCTATGAGTGTGAAGGTTATGGACATATCAAAACTGAGTGTCCTACTTTTCTTAAGAAGCAGAAGAAAAGCCTAGCTGTTGCATGGTCTGATGATGGTTCTGAAGAAGATGATGATAGTGAATCTGGTATGTGTGATACTGGTCTGGTAGTGAGGTCAGGAGCTATCTTGAAGAAGGAACCTGCTTTAGAGTCTGAGACTTTTTCAGAGTCTGACTCAGAGTCTGAAGGTTCATCTGTGTCTGAAGCTGTTAAAACTTCATATGATGAACTAGCTGACAACTACAGGAAGCTGTATACCAGAAGTGCTGAGGTTTGCAAACAAGTGCTGGATCAGAAGGAGACTATTTTTCAACTGGAGGCTGAAAAGGGAGAACTTCTTGTGCAGAATTCAAATTTGAAAGAAGAAGTGAACCAGTTAAATTCCCAACTTGAACATATGAAAAAGCAGGTTAGAATGATGAATACTGCTACTGATAAGTTGGAGGACATTTTGGGGAATCAGCAACAAGGAAAAACTGGTTTAGGTTTTGTAGATCAGACTCAGATTCCTAAACAGTTGAGTTTTATTCCTGCTACTCAAACTCATGATTCTATGGTTGGAACATCAAAGAGGAGACCTCAGAAACAAGTCCAGATGCCAGCTCAGAAGCAAGCTCAGAAGAAACCTCAGATGCAAGGTCAGAAGCATGTTCAGATGCTACCTCAGAAGCAACCCCAGAAATCTTTCAGAAACAGAAGGAGGAGGAATCATCCATGGGTCTGTCATCATTGTGGAAAGAAAGGGCATATCAAACCATTCTGCTTCAAACTTTATGGCTATCCTGAACATTTTCAGTATAGAAGAGTTGAACCATCTGCTGACAGACAGAAAGTTCAGAAGGTGTGGAAGCCCAAAGTTCAGAATGTAGGCCTGATTGCTCATACTTCACTGAGAGCCACCTCAAAAGAAGACTGGTACTTTGATAGTGGGTGTTCAAGGCACATGACTGGTGTGAAGAAGCTGCTGAGCAATATCAGATCATACTCCAGAAGTTATGTGACATTTGGAGATGGTGTAAAAGGTCAGATTCTGGGTATTGGTGATTTGATCAGAGAAGGTTTGCCCAGACTTAATGATGTGCTACTGGTGGAAGGATTAACTTCAAATCTGATCAGCATTAGTCAACTTTGTGATCAGGACTTGAAGGTTAATTTTAACAAACTAGAGTGTATTGTTACTGATCAGGAAGATAAGATTCAGATGAGAGGCTGCAGATCCAAAGACAATTGTTACTTGTGGGTTTCTGAAGAAGAAAGAAGTCTGACTTCTTGTCTTATGAGCTCAGAAGAGGAAGTCAAACTCTGGCACCAGAAACTGGGACATTTGCACTTGAAAGGCATGAAGAAAATCCTAAGTACTGAAGCTATCAGAGGTGTACCTAATCTGAAGATCAATGAGGACAATGTTTGTGGTGATTGTCAAATTGGGAAACAAACAAGAAAGTCTCATCCCAGATTAGTTCACCAGGTAACTACCAAAGTACTAGAACTTGTTCATATGGATTTAATGGGGCCTATGCAAGTTGAAAGTATTGGAGGAAAGAGGTATGCGTTTGTAATGGTAGATGACTACTCAAGATTCACATGGATCAACTTTGTTAGAGAGAAGTCTGATACTTTTGAAGTGTTTAAAGACTTATGTACCCAATTACAAAGAGAGAAGGACTGTGGAATTGTCAGAATCAGAAGTGATCATGGCAAAGAATTTGAAAACAAGAGTTTTTCAGAATTCTGTGCTTCTGAAGGAATAAAACATGAATTCTCTGCACCTATCACACCTCAGCAAAATGGTGTAGTTGAGAGGAAGAATAGGACTTTAGCAGAATGTGCAAGAGTTATGCTGCATGCTAAGAAACTTCCATATATGTTCTGGGCTGAAGCAATGAACACTGCATGCTATATCCATAATAGAGTCACTCTGAAGAAGGGAACAACATCTACATTGTATGAACTATGGAAAGGAAGAAAGCCTACAGTCAAATATTTCCATGTGTTTGGGAGCAGATGCTACATTTTGGCTGATAGAGAAAATAGGAGAAAGCTGGATCCTAAGTCTGATGAGGGCATATTCCTGGGTTATTCAGTGAACAGCAGAGCTTACAGGGTGTTTAATTCCAGAACCAAGGTTGTGATGGAGTCCATTAATGTGGTAATTGATGATCTAACTGCTGAGAAAGATAGAAGTGAGTCTGAAGTTGTTCCAGAGTCTGAACCATCAGAAGAACAAACTTCAGAAGCTGAAATTCATCCAGAGTCTGAAGAAGCAGATGTACATCCAGAACATAATTCTACCAATAAAGGGCCATCTATTAGAATTCAGAAGGATCATCCTAAGGAGCTTATCATTGGGAGTTTGGATCAAGGGGTCAGAACCAGGAGATCAGAACCAGCTGCTACTGATTCATGTTTTGTGTCTAAATTTGAACCCAAAAATGTGAAAGAAGCCCTGACTGATGAATTTTGGATTGAAGCAATGCAAGATGAGTTGAATCAATTCAAAAGGAGTGAAGTGTGGGATCTGGTTCCAAGACCTGAAGGGTTGAATGTAATTGGTACTAAATGGATTTACAAGAATAAAACAGATGAGAATGGTACTGTAGTCAGAAACAAGGCTAGGTTGGTTGCTCAGGGTTATACTCAAGTGGAGGGATTGGACTTTGATGAGACCTTTGCACCTGTGGCCAGACTAGAGTCCATAAGATTACTGTTGGGTGTATCCTGCATTCTCAAGTTCAAATTATTCCAGATGGATGTGAAGAGTGCATTTCTGAATGGATATTTGCAAGAAGAGGTATATGTTGAACAACCTAAGGGTTTTGTGGATCCTAAGTTTCCAGAACATGTGTACAAGTTAAAGAAGGCTTTATATGGATTGAAGCAAGCACCAAGAGCATGGTATGAAAGACTGACTCAGTTTCTTGTGGCTCAAGGTTACAGAAAAGGAGGTTCTGATAAGACTTTGTTTGTGAAAAATGAAAATGGGAGTCTGATGATTGCTCAGATTTATGTGGATGATATAGTATTTGGAGGGATGTCTCAGAAGATGGTCAAACTGTTTGTACAGCAGATGCAGTCAGAATTTGAAATGAGCTTAGTTGGTGAACTGACTTATTTTCTTGGATTACAAGTCAAACAAATGGAAGATACAATCTTCATTTCTCAAAGTAAGTATGCCAAGAACATAGTGAAGAAATTTGGATTGGAATCTGCTGCTCACAAGAGGACACCAGCTGCTACTCACCTGAAGTTAACTAAGGATGAACATGGAGTTTCAGTAGACCAAAGTCAGTACAGAAGCATGATTGGGAGCCTATTGTACTTAACTGCAAGCAGGCCTGATATCACATTTGCTGTAGGAGTTTGTGCAAGATATCAAGCTGATCCTAAGATGAGTCATCTGACACAAGTTAAAAGGATCCTGAAGTATGTGAATAGCACAAGTGACTATGGAATCATGTATTCACATAGTTCAAGTTCTGAACTGATGGGATATTGTGATGCTGACTGGGCTGGAAGTGCTGATGACAGGAAGAGCACCTCAGGAGGTTGTTTCTTTTTGGGAAATAACTTAATTTCTTGGTTCAGCAAGAAACAAAACTGTGTTTCATTGTCAACTGCTGAAGCTGAGTACATTGCTGCTGGGAGTAGTTGCTCACAACTGGTGTGGATGAAACAAATGCTGGAGGAATACAACATTGAACAGGGAACCATGACCCTATTTTGTGACAATCTGAGTGCTATTAATATCTCTAAGAATCCAATTCAGCACAGCAGAACCAAACACATAGACATCAGACATCATTTTATCAGAAACCTTGTGGAGGACAAGATTGTTCAGCTGGAACATGTAGCTACTGAAGAACAAGTTGCTGACATTTTCACAAAGGCTTTGGATGCTAAGCAGTTTGAAAACTTAAGGAGCAAGTTAGGTGTGTGTTTGCATGAAGAGCTATAGCAATTACTGCAAACTGAATGTGAGGAAGATAGAGTACCTGCCAGTTGTGCCTATGCTAAGTGTGATCCTGGACCTGAGTCTGAATCTGATATGTTTTCAAGGATCTGTGTTACCTGTTTAGATTTTATTCCCTACTTGAAGTATGAGTTTTGTCAGAATTTTGTGGCTAAAAAGGGGGAGAAAATCTCATGTAATATGTTGGCTCTGATACCAAAAGTCTTATGCAAAGTGTTGCTGCTCAGAAGTTCAAATTTCAGATGTTCAGTTTTCAGTGTGGTTCAGAAGTTATTTGTGAAGCTCAGAGTTCAGAACAAATATAACAAGAGCTGTCAAGATGTCATTGAGGGGGAGTACGTGTCTCAGGGGGAGTACAAGACTGTTATGATCCTGAGATATGGTCCTGAAAAACAATTATGTGCAGCTCCTGAAGTGTTGACTCTGATATGCTCTGATACCATAAATTCAGAAGTAAGGGGGAGTTTGATGTATGCTGAGTGTATGCTGAGTTGCAGGGGGAGTGTGTGTGATGATCAGGAGTTGATCAGTAGCTCTGATACCTTGGAGTAGCTCTGATACCTTGTTTGTGATGATCAAGTGTTGATCAGTAGGTTATGTGTGCTTCAGGAGTCAGAAGCTGAAGATGTTGTTTAACATAGCTCAGAAAGTGTTTTGTCCGCTGCCTAAACTGATTGCTATGATATGTTATTGTGGAGTTCTTCATTGCTGAGCTGATTATAATGAAGATTGAAGAACTTGGATGGTTTTAGCCAAAAATTTGCCAAAGGGGGAGATTGTTGAGTCTTTAAGTGTTGGCTGCATTGTTTGGCAAAACCAAAGTATGGAATAGAAGCTTTTCCTTATGATGAACTTTTCTTCAGTTACAAGTTTTCTCATTTGAAGCCATTCAGAAGCTAAAATCTACATCAGAAGCTGAAATGCTCATCAGGAGCACTGTAGCACTTCAGAAGCAGTTTCAGGTTCTGAAGCCAGCGTTGACTTCTGTTGACCACATCAGAAGCTGGGTTTGCTGGATTGTTTTTGCACGTATCTTGGGAGATTTAGCAAGGAATTATGTTTGTATATTTACTTCTAGAAGGCTGGTTTTATTGGAGAAGATATCTTTGAAGATTTGTTTTAAAGTTATGAAAATTTGTATTTTCTGTTTTAAATCTTTCAAAGATTTAATGCAGTTTTATTTGTTACATCATTGGATCAATCTTATTCCAGTAACAAATCAATTCAGAAGATTTGGAGCATAATTAAGAGGCTTGCTGAAGATTATAAAAGGAGGAGCTTGGCTATTGAAGACTTACGATTCAGAGAGTTAGAAAATCAGAAAATTGAGTCTGTGTTTTAACTTAGAGTTTATTGTGCATCACTCATGTTTGAGTTGATTTAGGAGTTTTATTGTGTTGTAATTCATTCTAAGCCTTTAGGTACGAATGAAGTTTTGTCTTTGAAGGTGTATTCAAAAACAGGGGAGTTTTTGTGTTTCAGAACTGGTTAAGTTCAAAGGGTAGTTCAAGTAGCTGGGTTGCAGTTGCTTGAATAGGAAGTTAGTGGTCTCTAATACTCAACGTGTTGGGTAGAATTCAAGACTAGGAGGAAGTTAATTGCTTAGGCTGGGAACTGGGAGTCAGTGTCTTGAGTCATAAGGATTAATTCCTATAGTGGAATTCCTTCCTGGATTGGTATCCCCCAGAGTAGGAGGTGTTTACTCCGAACTGGGTTAACAAACCTTGTGTGTTCTTTAGCTTTCCTGCACTTTATTTTCCTGCTGATTATTTGCTTTTATAATTGTGCTAAGTTCTGATCAGAACCTGTTAAGTATCTTTGCCTGGCCAGAATTTCAAAAAGCAAGTTCATTAGAACTGCAAGGTGACTTCTTGGGTTTTGTTGTAGATATAAAAGGCATTGGGATCAATTAGAATAAAATCAAGGCTATATTGGAAACCAATCCTTCTTCGACCAAGAAAGAACTTCAGTCTTTGTTGGGGAAAATTAACTTTTTACGAAGATTTATCACAAACTTAAGTGGCAAAACACAAGCTTTTTCGCCATTGCTTCAACTGAAGAAAGAGGACAGTTTTAACTAGGGGAAGGAGCATCAGAAGGCTTTCGATGCAATATAGGAGTATTTAACAAAGCCTTCAATCTTGTTGCCTTCAATTAGAAATAAGAACATGAAATTGTACATTTCGGCGTCTTATTCGACAATAGGTAGCATGTTAGCACAAGAAGATGATAATTGTGTCGAAAGAGCCATATATTATCTCAGTCGAGTCTTGAATGATGTTGAAACTAAATATAGTCATTCTCCAAAGAATATATGGAATTTTCGAAAATGCCAATCTTCGCCTTCATATTTTCAGTCGAAAATGGCATTTTTAAAGGGCAATTTGTTAGCCTAGATTTTTGAACATGCATTTTGACATGCAATATGGTTATGAAGACCACGAAATTCTCTAAGTAGAAGTGGAAGTACAAGTATTTCGACTCGAGTTATGAGAAGGCTTTCGACAAGTGTTTGTTCACTTTGATTGGTGTCAGTCTTTATTTGAGTATGTGTTTCGAAAAGCAAGGGGAAGCCAAGATTATAGAATTCTCTAAGTCCAAGACAAAAGTTGATGATTTTGATAAACTGGGATTCGATAGGATTGTGGAAGACAAGCCAAAGTTGTCGAAAGGGTTTAGTTTCTGACCGTTGGCTTGAGTAGTTATTTTTCTTATGTATATATAGTAGTTTTTCATAGGAAAAACGGGTCACAAATCACTTATCAAAATTTCTTCAAACTCAAAGTACCCAGCATTACAGAGAAACGAGTGTCAGAATGTGTGTAATGATTTGTTAACCTTTTACTTATCAATGCAATGCAATTTACTTTTCTTTAAGTTTCTTTGCTTTTAAACTTCTAGGTCTTTTAGTGTTTCAATCTTAAACATCCTTGTTAATTTCTGTCGAAAGGTAGTTATTCTCACATCAAAACAATTTTCTTCATCATGTTCATAAGCAAACTCTTGAATATGATTAACATTCATACATTTTCTGGAAAATCATTGCACAACATGCCCTAGGATTTTTAGTTTGATCCTATAAGCAACATTTTAAAACTAGTCTTATTGTTTACAAAAAAACACCAGTAAACACCCCCCCCCCCCGACTGGGGATGTAAGAAACACTCGAGGTTGGATTAAAACCAGACGCACCGACGCCGACCCTTCTAGAATGGTGGTTGTTGTCTAAGATCCTTGTTGGCAACCTCTCAGAATCGTCTCCCTGATGGGTGTTGTCGTTCTAGAAGGTGTGCAAAGGTTCGGGGATGCAGTGATTGTTGAACCAAAGTCGATTTTAAAACAATGTCTCTAAGATTTTGATGATAACTATGCATGAAAGAACAATTGGTTAATCTAACGTGTGTTCAAGTGTGTAGGACCATAGATTTAAATGTTGACTTCAAAGTCAGGTTTTTGGTTCTGAAATATCAAGCTCTGAACACAAAGGGAAACATTTTGTTACTCAAGAAAAGCTTTGAAGACTTAGAGGATGATATGAAGAAAGGTCAACAAAAAGTCGAAACTCTAATAAGAAGATGCATCAAGCCTTGAAGACTCTAATAGAAACAAGTTATGATGGAAACATAATATGATGGAACCAGATTCCGATTAAAGCAAGTTCTGATGGATACGTCACTCTAACCAATTCTGTCTTCTTATGAAGGAATGCCACTTTCAAATTATGAACGTACTATTTTTCATTTTTTGGCCACGTGTAGAAACAAATAAAGTTTTTTAAATGCAAAGAGAATGCAACAGATCATTCTTAAAGAAGCAAAGGATCCTCTAGTACTATTCAACAAAATTATCCATTAGAGACAAAGTATTTCAAACGTGATCAAAGCTTCTTAAGGACGATTTATGAGTTGGAACCTATTCAAACAATGACTCTATTATTCTCTCATATTTTATAATCTGAGCAGTTTGAAGAACTTAAGAGACTTCACATAATTTCACAAGTGCCAAAACTCTATCAAATTATATAGAGCACAAACAATTAGAAAAATTCTTACAAACTTTCATATCTTAGAATTTCTTAAGTGTCATAAGTCATTTGAGCTTATAGTTAGTTTACCACTCTCTGGGTAAAAAGTGCAAACAATAAAAAATTATTTGTAAACTCTGATTGTAGAAGTCCCCTTCTGTGAGGCAAGGAAATCTTAGACTTGTGTGTAAGGGGAATGGACTAACCTCAGATTATGGGGTGGACCAAGATAATTGGTTGTGTTGTTCTCTCTCTCTCTCTCTCTCTCTCTCTCTCTCTCTCTCTCTCCCCTTCTCTCTCTATGTGTTTATCTTGCTTGCTTTGTTTTGTTAAAACTTAGAGAAGATTTTTGAAAAAAAGTCAACATAATTCAACCCTCCTTCTTGTGTTTTTCTCGCATTCAGTGATTTATCCACATCTTTCTAGATGGTTGGTGATGGTTCTACGATCTCTCTTCTTATATTCGGTATTGCCTCATCCTTTCCAAAATGTTGGGTAGCTTGGTTCTACTGGTGATGCATGTTCCTACCTCGAAATTCTCTGATTATTTTTTATATCTGTTGAGTTATGCAGCTCTCTAGGGATAAGATTTTGTGTCAGTGATGTTTGAATATTTTTCTCAGTCACAAGGATCGACTTGACACGTCTTTAATATTATGGTTAGTCGTATGACTGACACTGACTGATTGAGCTTGAAAGAGTCGATATTGCTTGTGGTTGTTGTTGTAGAAAGTTGTTGGTTATTGGAATATTTCCATGTTAACGGTCGGTATATACTCTAGCCTAAAGACCTCTCTTTAGTGCTTATTAGGATTAACAAGAGGTTGGATCCAATTGTGTGGTTTAAATCGATTATAATGCATGTTTGGGTCGACCTATACATTTGTGTAGATTTACTGGGTTAGGTTTTATGTCTTCTCAGACTTTTTTTGTATATAATTTTTTAATAATATATATGACCACTTGTTAGCCTGCATTTTCGACAGGCTCAATTAAATGCAGTCAATGAAGTTTACTTGTTATTTCAACAGAAAGATGTTATTTTCGACGATTAAAGAAGTTGTTAAGGGTTGTGTTTTTGAGAAGATTTCGACAGAGTCTGGTTGAGAGGATTTCGACAGAATCTGAGACTTGGTGAAATTAAGGGAGTTAAAGGATAGTGAATTCGACAAACAGAAAACTGAAGGTGGTAATGGATAAGACCAAATAACTACTGTTAAAATGACGTGAAATCAGATTCAAAATCAAAAGGTTTCTCGTTAAGATACGTTGGTGGCAGTAACAGTTTTAGATATGTTTGTACAATTATTTTTTAGTATAAATAGTAGTTTCTCATAGGAGAAACGGGTCACAAATTACATACAGAAAACTTAGACACTCAGAATATCCATGTCAAAGCGAGAAATGAGTAATAAGCAAATGTATGATCCTTGTGAACACATTTTCATTTAATTCAATGCAATTTAAGCTTGTTTCTTAACTATTCTTGCAACTTACTTGTTTTCTACGCATTTACATTCAAATTCCATTTACAGGAAGTTGTTTTCGACAAATTCAACCTTGTTGAATTTGATAATTACCTTCATCTTTTACTAAACAATTTCAAGAACATCATGAACATTCAAACATTTCTGGAAAAATCTAACACACATATGTCCTGAGATTCCTGGTTGATCTCGCAAGTAAACATTTTTGTAACCAGCGGTTGTTTACCAAAAATCAGTGTAAACACCACTTTGCAAAGGATTAGAGTATTCAAGGTGTGCCAACCTAGTTAGGATCTCTTTTATTCTCTTTGATGTTATTATGATGTTAATTTACCAAAAAAAAAAATCAGAGAGATCTTGAGGTTTTGGAGATATTAGACTGCATGGTTGAAAGATGACTTATAAGATTTTATTAATATTACATATACCAACAAGATGAATCTTCATTTTGGTAGCCAATACCATAAGAACTCCACAATTAAATGTGCTTAATTTGGAGCAATTTTGGGAAAGGGTGGCCTTCGTGGAAGTTTTCTGGAAAGTGTGTGAGGGAGGACAAAACATGTTGAAAAAACCCATGTTGGTTTGTAGGGGCAGATAGTAATTGTTAAAGCCATATGAGATGTTACAAGTGATATTAGAGCAGATATCTCCCGGTACAACATGGTTTAGGGATGAATTAAATGAGTGTTGGTGGGCATTTGACGCTTGAGTCTAACGAAGGTGAGGAATGTGTTTGCATGGTTGAAGGATTAATTATAGGAATTGATTGGGAATACTTATACTAACAAGATGCATCTCCTAATGGGAATGTGACTTTATGATTGAAGGATAACCTGTAGGAACTTATTGGTAATACCTATACCAACAAGATGCTTCTCCTAACAGAGAATGTGACTGTGTGCTTGACTTGAAGCAATCTTGAGACATATGACCTTTTGAAAAGTTTTCTCAAAAGCTTCACTAGTACAGAAAACACTTTTTAAGTGGGGTGAAAAGGACTTCTTAAGTCGGTTGTGGATCTGACTTATAGGTGACCGACTTAATAGCTATTTTGATTTTAAGTCTATCTATCATCCGACTTAAAAAGTTTTACTAAGTCGGGTTATCCCACTTAAAAAGCTACTAATTAAGTCGGTTCACCCCACTTAAAAAAAGGCTCAAAAAGTATAAAAAAATACATTTTAGTTCAACCAACTTAAATTTAAATTCTTTTTTTTAGTTTGTCACATATTATACATAATTATAAAACAAAATTTCATAAATTAATCTAAAATTTCATACACAACGACTAATATTATCATTGAACCAAATTTCATATCAAACACTAAATAAATTCAAAGTTACAAAATCTCCTTATAAGCTTCTTTTGATAACACAAGAGACAAGCCATCAACATCTTGGTTAGAAACATCCACAAAAGCAACATCAGGTTCAGCAACAGTCAAAGAGGCAATAGTTGGTCAGCAATCTCCACAGAAACCTCTTCAGATGCAGTGAACTCCATAGCTTGGTCTTGTTCAGCTCCAAAGCATTCCTTATTTTCTGTTTCAGCAAAATCACAAGTTTCCTCTGGTTCAGGCTGCTCAGATCCTGTAAAATGATCAACATCATGTTCATATTAGTAAACAAAAGCAAATTATCATTGGGTGATACTAACTTAATAACAACAATTAAGAACCACGAGCATCAATGTTCTGAGAAACCATATTTGATTATGTTTGCAGACTAGTCCTTGCTGATAAACAATTTCATAGTTGATTAAAATCAAACATTACTTAAAAGACAAGTTTTACTTCCCCCTACAAGTGATCGAAAGTTCAATTCCATGGTAGGAGTACTTCGTTATTTCAACAAGGCTAAGAACAAAGCTAGCTTGTAGAGTATCTCAAACAATTCAGAAGATGTAACTATAAAACCAGGGCCATTCCTATGAAATTGGAGGCCCAACTCTCATAGTAAAAATAGGCCCCTAATAAATCAAATAATTTTTTTTTCAAACACTCTTTTTTAAATTGAAAATAACATCATTAAACATAAATAAAAAGTCATGTAACCTAACACAAAAAAAAAGATTCATATTCTAATCAATTATATAAAAATACAACTTCAAACAAATATCTTTATCAACATTTTAGGTTGTTATTTTCATTAGTTAGTACAGAGGCAAAAAAAAACGTTTTTAGTGTTTTTTAGATGTCATACCCCATTTTTTGACTTATATTTTTGTGTGTTTTATTATTTTTATTACTTATTACTACTTTTTATTATTTCATTCTTGTTATAATATTTTATTTGCATTTTTATTATTATCATTATTAGCATTTCCATTATCCTTAATATTATTAATGTTAGTGTTATTCTATTTTTCTTTAATAATATCATTATTATCTTTTACTACTATTAAGGTTTTATTTTAATTAGTATTATTAAGTTTTTATCCTTTTTTATTTATTATCATCATTTTCATTATTATTGTCATTTACTATTTTCCTTATTTTCATTATCATTTGCATTTTGCATTTTTATCATCATTATTATTATTATTATGTATTATTATTATTTCTCCATTTTACCTTTTTATTTTTTAAATACAAAATTAAAAAAAGTGGAGTTCGCAGTGCGAAATAACCTTCGCACTGCGACCTCTGCGAAATTTTCTGCAGAATTTTATACATTGGTTTATCCTTTTTGCTTTCAACTACAATTGTTATTATTAGCATTATTACTATTATTATTGCTATTTTGTGACTGATTTGGTGCAGCAAGGCAAGAATTAATGTGTGACATTAAAGGTAAAAGGATAGAAAGATTTTCTTCCAACCTATCATGTGATCAAACAAATTGGCTGCCCTTGATCAGCTATTGTCCCTCCAAATTGACCCCTCACCCAACCTAAGCTTGCCAGCCAGCTGCTTGATCCCTTTCCTTCCCTTTTTCTCTGCCAAAACCAGTCAATCACAAGTGGTTTTTGTTGCAAAAAAGCTGTTTGGTGTGCCCTGTTTTGAGCTGGATTTCTCCTCCCACACATAAGCCCACATGCTCATTTTGCTTCCCCCAATCTCCCTGTACATGGCAGTACACGTTTTGATTGCTTGACCTTCCAAGATTGCAAGGATTGATCCCAAGAATCACCCCTTTTGCAGCTGCCCTGTTTTACAGTTTTTATCATCATTACCTTCTAGAATTAATGGCATTTGTGGCTGAGATCAGTCAAGACCTTGCCCCTTGGCACAAGGCAAAGCAAGTTCTATCCATTAGCATTAAATGCAAAGTGTTCTAGCCTGGATTTAGCCCACAAACCAGCTAGAATCTAGAGATTTACCATCATTACATAGATTTGCATTTTGGCCTATAAAAGGAATGCCAAGGCCCAAGGATTTAACACAATCAATAGACCAATTCAGAGAGCCAATACACACGAAATCCACACAAAAAACCACCACATTGCAGCACCAAGTCAGTTCATACACAAAGCCAACATCAATTAGAACATTGTTCATAACCTCTCACAAAGCAAGCAAGCCACTTCCAAACTTTTGCTCAAGCATTGCTAGGAGTTCTGTAAGTCTCATATAATCCTTCTTTTTTATTGTGTTTGCTGTTTGCATATCTTGCTTTGTCCAATTTCACTTTGTGCACAAAAACCTCTTTTGAAACTCAAAAGGGACCTCAAAGGGGCCAAGCCTTAAAACTGTGTTTTTCCACCCCATTTTCTTCCATTTTGTCAAGCTTTTTAACCTCCTTTGGGTTCTGAAGCTTGCTTAGAAGCAGTTTCTGAACTTCTGTTCAGAAACAGCTTCTGAGTTTGAAAATTCGCATACTTCGCAGAGCAAAGTATTGCTCGCACTGCGAACACACCAGAACCTGACTTCGCAGAGCCAAGTTCTGGCCGCTCTGCGAAGTATGTGAAACTCAAAACATGAATCAGGCATTCAAATGTCAAATTTTTGGGGTTCCAGCCCTTGATTCAGAACCTAAAGAGGGTTAAAACTATTTTTGTCCAAACCCAATTCATAATCATGCACAAACTTTGAAGATTTCACAAGTTCGTGCGACAAATTTTGAGTAACTTGTGAAACAAGTTATGTTCTTAATATTTTCAAAAACCAAGTTTGAGCAATAAGCCAAAGTTCATCTATTTCTAAACAAACTTGAATAACCATGTTGTTCATGATTTTCAACCCAAACGCGAACTTAAGCCGAACTTGCTCATCCTTTTTAAACCAAACTCAAAATGAGCCGAACTTGTGGACTTTCCAATTTTGTGCATGTCTTATGAATTTGTTTACCATTCAAAACTTGAACTATACTCGTTCTTGAGTTTCAATAACTTGAGCAACAAGTAATGTTCATGATTTTAATAAACTCGAACAACAAACTTGTTCGTGATCCCCTTCTTTTTACTTTTCCTTTTAAGGCATTTTTTGGTTCCCTTTGAGATTCCTTAGAGTCCCGACCAAACCAAACTTGAATGAAACGGGAATGGCTTGACGTATGTCTCCCCAAACCTCGGTTGCACGAATGCGTGACGTATGTCTCGTCGCTCGGGCAACCGTCATTCCACCCTTGACGCGTCTAGCACGCTCAACCTTCCCTTGGCCCCCTTGTGGCCATTTTTACCCTTTTTCTTGGCCCTCGTGGTCAATCCGAACCTTTCGCGCCTTTGCGCGTTTATTTTTTACGCCTTGCGCGAATTTATCACCTCCGCGCGTTTGTTGTTTATTTTCAAGCTTTTACCCCCCTGTGCGTTTGTCTTTTTTATTTCTTAAAACATTCACGCCTTGCGCGAGTTTATCGCCTAGCGTCCATCTTTCACCATTTAAAACTTTGTACGTCTTCGTACGTTTTAAAACCTTTGCTCAAGTCCGAGCGCAAATTTTTTTATCAAAACATTTATTTTTATGCATTGTCGTCAATGGCAAGTTCGGCAACAACCCGAACAGTTGACATTTTATTTTCTTGTCGTCAATGGCCAGTTCGGCAGCAACCCGAACAGTTGACATTTACTTTCATTACTTTCTTTCAAACTTTTTCGCTCGGACGCGATCAAATCTTTTTTAACTAAAACGAACCAACATACAAACTTTTTCTACCAAAGAACTACGTACGCTTTGAATTCTCCGACTACCGGGAGATACGTAGGAGCAAGATCGACATCTTGTCAAGCCCATTAATAAAAAAACCTGTTTTTCCCTTTCGTTCGTTTTTATCTCTTTCTTCGTCTCGCATTATGTTTTTTATATTTCCTTTTATACATGTTTAAACACACAAGTAAAACATCGAAGCATTTTAAGCCTAAGCCGACTAAGAGGTTCCCGTTGAGTACAACGGATGTGAGGGGTGCTAATACCTTCCCCTCGCATAATCGACTTTCGAACCTAAAATCTTTTCTCAAGGTAATTTAGAACTTTTTTCCTTTTTCCCCGAAAAATTAAAAGTTCAGTCGTAATTTAGAATTAGTGATTCAATGCTAGTCAATAGCTTGACATCCGAAATTCGACGCGACAGAAATGGCGACTTCACTGGGGACATGCATTAAACACTTTGTTTGTGCATAAACGAGTCAAGCCTATCTCAGTCGGCTTTTAGGCTAATTTGCTTCATTTTACTTGCGTGTTTATATTTTCTTGTCATTTACTTGTTTATTCTTTATGCTTTACCTTTATATATCATTTTGCTTCATATTCATATCTCAATTGTGGGGGTTACTTGAGCGATGTTACTCCACATTGTTCGGCTTAATGCCGGACGTGTGAGGCTCTCTACCCGAGCTCGAGAGAAAACTAAGTTAGAAGGAGGTTGTGTGCGGAAGCCCGCGTTGACGTATGTCCGTGAGGTAGGATGCCCAACCCCGCTTAGACGAGATTTTCATATGGAATTAATTGAAGTCATGTCGACGTATGTCCATAGACAACCCTAATTCCATATGAGGTCGATGACTCTAGGGACCTCTTCTTAGGAATCTTACCTTTAGAGCCTACACGTGAGGATGGGGGAAATTTTGAACCTACATATCACACCCATGCATATCATACATTTACATTCATGGAAAATAATTTTCGCATACCACTTTGCTTTATAGGAATTTAAAAAGAACAATCAAATATTAGCAAAAAGAAATATGGATTCCGGAAATAAAAGTACGCTTGCTTTCAAGGTTAAAGCTCCTAGGATGGAAAGTTTGTTAGCCTTAAGTAAGAAGCTCTCCCCGGTCAACAAGAGTATTTTTGAAACAAGCTATGGGTTAATACTTAATCTCCTACCCGTGAGGATAGATTCAACGGCCTTAACCACTTTGGCACAATTCTTCGACCCACCACTCCGGTGCTTTACATTTCAAGATTTCCAACTAGCTCCAACATTGGAAGAATTCGAGAAGATCTTGGGTTGTAGCATGAAAGGTCGTGAATTATATCTAGGTCCCGGGAAAGACCCCACATTGGAGGCCATTGCCGAATCCTTATACCTTGATGTCCAAGAAGTAGCATCTAACTTGGAAATTAGAGGGAATGCTAGGGGATTCACAAGAAAGTTTTTGGAAGCCAAAGCTCGGGATTTACTAGCCAACAAAGAGGTAATGGCATTCAACGCCATCTTAGCCCTCTTAGTCTACGGGATTGTTTTATTCCCCAACATGGATGATTTCGTAGACTTTCCGGCTTTAGAGGTATTCATGATTAAAAATCCGGTTCCCACAATTTTGGCGGATTTTTATCACTCCCTCTACTCTAGGCATGAACAAGCAAGGGGACGCAAGATTTCTTGTTGCACTCCTTTAGTGCAAATTTGGATGATGTCCCACATGCCAAGAAACCGAGACTTTGTGGAAAACCGGGCCAAGCTCAAATGGTCACAACGGATGACGACCCTCGCCGCGAAGGACATCCATTGGTTTTCTCCAAATTTAGAGGACCCGGAAATTATCCTCAGTTGCGGGGACTTCCCTAATGTACCCCTCATTGGTACTAAGGGATGTATTAATTACAATCCGGTCCTCTCTCTCCGACAACTAGGTTTTTCAATGGAAAACAAACCTAATGACCTTTTGTTGGAAGCTTTCTTTTTAAGGGAAGGCGATCAAAACCCGGCGTTGCTAGAAAGAATCCAAGGGGCGTGGAGCCAAGTGCACAAAAGAAGGGTCGGCAAGAGGAATTGTGTCGCCAAACCCCTTTATACTCAATGGGTGAAGGAGAGGGTTAAAACAATCAAATTACCCTTTGTGGTCATATGCCCTCCAAAACCTCCTTCACCTAAACCTATCACAATCATTCCCAACCAAGAAGCGGAGGAACTCAAAGCTAAGATTCGAGAGCTCCAAAACAAAAACGGAGACTTAGAATTAAAGCATCTCCAAGCTTTGGGAGAGATCACTAGGACGAAGAGAGATCGCGATGAGGTAACAAACTCTCTTCTAGTGTGCCAAAAACGGCTAAAGATCTCCGAAGGGAAGAGAAATTGGATAGGAGGCGGTTTGGTTAGTGCGGATGCCAACCTTGTGGCCAAGGATGAAGAGTTGGAAAGAATCTTGCATTCCAACCAAGAGCTCAAGAAGTTCGGCGAGCTAGCTATCGAAGCTCAACGGAAATGGAGGTTGAAGTTTCAAGAGAAAAATCAACAGCTCCAAGAAGTGGTCAAAGACTACAAAGAACAGCTTCAAGCCGAACGCGTCCAACGGCAAAGACATGAGAGCCTTTCTCATCAAGGGAAGCTACATTGCAATCGCCTCGAAGCGGACATCAAGAAATTCGAAGAATACTTCGATAAGATTGCAAGAGAGCATGGAAATCACATTGCACGACTCGTTGATGAGATTAGGCATGCAAATATCCAGCTAGCCCAACGCAAGGAAGTGATTGAGTTTGTATGGCAAGATGCCTCCCGACTAAGTGAGGACTTCACTAGATTAGTCGCATTCTCAAACTTAGTCATCGCCGAGCTTCCGAAGAGACTTGCAAAGGCCGAAATGGTCATGCCATACTTTGTCATCCCTACGGAAATCCAGGAAATTATGAAGTTTTGCAAGGACACATTAGATTTCTATAGGGAGGAAATAGACAAGGCCGAAAGACGAGCGGCTATTTGATTTGTATTAGTGTGCGCACCTCGTTTTAAAAAAACGCGCAAATCCTCCGCGGACGTCCTCGAACGCTCGGAGGGCCTTGTGAAGTCGCCACCAAAGTTTTTGTGTAAAGGGAACGTTGATAAACCCTTAAGTTTTTTTATTTGAAAGGGAAACGATAATAAAACCCTTGACGATGAGGAAGAGGACTGGTCATCGCAACCATTGTCGGGTTCGGGAGTCGGTTACGCAAGGGGAAGGTATTAGCACCCCTCACGTCCGTTGTACTCAACGGGAACCTTCTATTTGGCTAAAGCTTAAATTGTTTTTGAAATTCTGGCCAGGCAATGTGACAGAGTAACCAGGTTCTGAACCAACAGGTTCAGAACAATATGCAGGACACACCAAATTGCTTAAAACAGAGCACAAACACAAACACACACAAGCAGCAAATTAAAGTGCAGGAAAGTAAAAAGGCACAAAGGTTTGTTAACCCAGTTCGGAGTAAACACCTCCTACTCTGGGGGATACCAATCCAGGAAGGAATTCCACTATAGGAATTAATCCTTATGACTCAAGACACTGACTCCCAGTTCCCAGCCTAAGCAATTAACTTCCTCCTAGTCTTGAATTCTACCCAACACGTTGAGTATTAGAGACCACTAACTTCCTAATCAAGTAACAAACCTGTTACTGAATCCCTTAACAAAAACTACTCTGTTTTGAAGAACAACTTCAATACATCTGACTTCACTCGTACCTACAGGCTTAGAGTGATTACAACTCAATCAAAACACCTAAACCAACTCTAACAGAGTGGTGCACAATAAAGCTAAAAGCTTAAAAACTATAAGACTCTTTTCTCTGAATTTTTCTCTCTAATTTCTTGTATTGAATAGCAGCAGCCCTCCTCCTTATATAGCCTTCAGTCTTGCAAAATAAAACTAATCTTCTGAATTGATTTGTTACTGAAATAAGATTGGTCCAATCAAGTAACAAATAAAACTGTTTTGTATCTTTGAAAGATTTAAAACAGAAAATATGATTTTCATATCTTTGAACCAAATCTTCAATAAAATCTTCTCCAAATAATTCAGCATTCTAGAAGCACTTATACAAAGATAATTCCTTGCTAAATCTCCCAAGATACGCGCAACAATTAATCTGAAAACCCAGCTTCTGATGTGGTCAACAAAAGTCAACGCTGGCTTCAGAACCTAAAATCAGCTTCTGAACTGCTACAGTGCATTCAGCTTCTGATGATATTTTCTGCTTCTGAATGGCTTCAATACACAAAACTTGCAGCTGAAGAAATGTTTCAAATATGGAGATGCTTCTATTCAATACTTTGGTTTTGCCAAAATATGCAGCCAACACCAAAAGACTCAACAATCTCCCCCTTTGGCAAATTTTTGGCTAAAACCATCCAAGTTCTTCAATCTCCCTTATAATCAACTCACCAATGAAGAACTCCACAAAAATATATCATAGCATAAACATAAGCAGCGGACACAGCTATGAAAAACACAAACCAGCTTCAGTTCTACAAAAACATAACAGCTACTGAAGCACACATAACCAAGTACTGATCAACTTCTGATCACAACCAAGGTATCATAGCTACTCCAAGGTATCAGAGCTACTGATCAACTCTTGATCATCACAAACTCCCCCTTACTACTGAACTACAGAGAAACAAGGTATCAGAGCATATCAGAAGCACACTTCAGGATCACAGAGACACTCAGGATCATAACAATCTTGTACTCCCCCTGAGACACATATTCCCCCTTGATCATATCTGGACATATCTTGCTTGGTATCAGAGCAAAACTAGTCACCTTTTGAATTAATGGCACACATATCAGAGCAATACATCTTCTAATTCGTGGTATCAGAGCCAACAAGGCCAACACATTGCATAAGATTTTCTCCCCCTTTTTAGCCATAAAATTCTGACAAATCATAGTCTTCAAATAGGAAAGGGAAACTGCACAAACATCTTCAACTACTGTCCCAGTTTGAACTTCAGACTTAGTATCAGAGACAGCATCACACTTAGCACTAACAAAGCTGGCAGGTACTCTACCTTCCTCACATCCAGTTTGCTTTAATTGCTAGAATTCTTCATATAAGCACACACCTAACTTGCTCCTTAAGTTCTCAAACTGCTTAGCATCCAAGGCCTTTGTGAAAATGTCAGCAACTTGTTCTTCAGTAGCTACATGCTCCAGTTGAATAACTTTATCCTCCACAAGGTTTCTGATAAAATGGTGCCTGATGTCTATGTGTTTGGTTCTACTGTGCTGAATTGGATTCTTAGAGATGTTGATGGCACTCAAATTGTCACAAAATAAGGTCATGGTTCCTTGTTTCATGTTGTACTCCTCCAGCATCTGTTTCATCCAAACCAATTGTGAGCAACTACTTCCAGCAGCAATATACTCAGCCTCAGCAGTTGACAATGACACACAGTTTTGCTTCTTGCTAAACCATGAAATTAAGTTATTTCCCAAAAAGAAACAACCTCCTGAGGTGCTCTTCCTGTCATCAGCACTTCCAGCCCAGTCAGCATCACAATATCCCATCAGTTCAGAATTGAACTATGTGAGTACATGATTCCATAGTCACTTGTGCTATTCATACTTCAGGATCCTTTTAACTTGTGTCAGATGACTCATCTTAGGATCAGCTTGATATCTTGCACAAACTCCAACAGCATAAGTGATATCAGGTCTGCTTGCAGTTAAATACAATAGGCTCCCTATCATGCTTCTGTACTGACTCTGATCAACTGATACTCCTTGTTCATCTTTGGTTAGCTTCAGATGAGTAGCAGCTGGTGTCTTCTTATGAGCAGCTGATTCCATTCCAAACTTCTTTACTATGTTCTTGGTATATTTACTCTGAGAGATGAAGATTGTATCTTCCATTTGCTTGACTTGTAAACCAAGAAAATAAGTCAGTTCACCAAACTCATTTCAAACTCTGACTGCATTTGCTGAACAAACATTTGACCATCTTCTGAGACATCCCTCCAAACACTATATCATCCACATAAATCTGAGCAATCATCAGACTTCCCATTTTCATCTTTCACAAACAATGTCTTATCAGAACCTCCTTTTCTGTAACCTTGAGCCACAAGAAACTGAGTTAATCTTTCATACCATGCTCTTGGTGCTTGCTTCAATCCATACAAGGCCTTCTTCAGTTTGTAAACATGATTAGGAAAATTATGATCCACAAATCCTTTAGGCTGTTCAACATACACTTCTTCTTGCAGATATCCATTCAGAAATGCACTCTTCACATCCATCTGAAATAGCTTGAACTTGAGAATGCAGGAAACACCCAACAGTAATCTTATGGACTCTAGTCTGGCCACAGGTGCAAAGGTCTCATCAAAATCAAGTCCCTCAACTTGAGTATAACCCTGAGCAACCAACCTTGCCTTGTTTCTGACTACAGTACCATTTTCATCTGTTTTGTTCTTGAATATCCACTTAGTGCCAATCACATTCAACCCTTCAGGTCTTGGTACCAGATCCCACACTTCACTCCTTTTGAATTGATTCAACTCATCTTGCATTGCTTCAATCCAAAATTCATCAGTCAGGGCTTCTTTCACATTTTTGGGTTCAAACTTAGACACAAACATGAATCAGTAGCAGCTGGTTCTGATCTCCTGGTTCTGACCCTTGATCCAAACTCCCAATGATAAGTCTTAGGATGATCCTTCTGAATCTAATTGATGGCCCTTTATTAGGAATTGAGCTGGTTGATCTGCTTCTTCAGACTCTGATGCTTTTCTTCTGAAGTTTGTTCTTCTGAGGCTTCAGACTCTGGAACAACTTCAGACTCACTTCTATCTTTCTCAGCAGTCAGATCATCAATTACCACATTAATGGACTCCATCACAACTTGTTCTTGAATTAAACACCCTATAAGCTCTGCTGTTTACTGAATAACCCAGAAATATACCCTCATCAGACTTAGGATCCAGTTTTCTTCTGTTTTCCTGTCAGCCAAAATGTAGCATCTGCTCCCAAACATGGAAATATTCACAGTTGGCTTTCTTCCTTTCCATAGTTCATACAAAGTACATGTGTTCCTTCTTCAAGTCTCTGTTATGATATAACAGCAGTGTTCATTGCTTCAGCCCAGAACATATATGGAAGTTTCTTAGCATGCAGCATCACTCTTGCACATTCTGCTAAAGTCCTATTCTTCCTCTCAACTACACCATTTTGCTGAGGTGTGATAGGTGCAGAAACTCATGCTTTATACCTTCAGAGGCACAGAATTCTGAAAAACTCTTGTTTTCAAATTCCTTGCCATGATCACTTCTGATTCTGACAATACCACAGTCCTTCTCTCTTTGTAATTGAGTACATAAGTCTTTAAACACTTCAAAAGTATCAGACTTCTCTCTAACAAAGTTGATCCATGTGTATCTTGAGTAGTCATCTACCATTACAAAAGCATACCTCTTCCCTCCAATACTTTCTACTTGCATAGGCCCCATTAAATCCATATGAACAAGTTCTAGTACTTTAGTAGTTACCTGGTGAACTAATCTGGGATGAGACTTTCTTGTTTGTTTCCCAATTTGACAATCACCACAAACATTGTCCTCATTGATCTTCAGATTAGGTACACCTCTGATAGCTTCAGTACTTAGGATTTTCTTCATGCCTTTCAAGTGCAAATGTCCCAGTTTCTGGTGCCAGAGCTTGACTTCCTCTTCTGAGCTCATAAGACAAGAAGTCAAACTTCTTTCTTCTTCAGAAACCCACAAGTAACAATTGTCTTTGGATCTGCAGCCTCTCATCTGAATCTTATCTTCCTGATCAGTAACAATACACTCTAGTTTGTTAAAATTAACCTTCAAGTCCTGATCACAAAGTTGGCTAATACTGATCAGATTAGAGGTTAAACCCTTCACTAATAGCACATCATTCAGTCTAGGTAAGCCTTCACAGTTTAAGTCACCAATACCCAGGATCTCTCCTTTTGCTCCATCTCCAAATGTCACATAGCTTCTGGAATATTGTCTGATATTGCTAAGTAGCTTCTTTACACCAGTCATGTGCCTTGAACACCCACTATCAAAATACCAGTCTTCTTTAGAGGTGGCTCTCAATGAAGTATGAGCAATCAGGCCTACATTCTGAACCTTAGGTTTCCACACCTTCTGAACACTGTGTCTGGGTGCAGCTGGTTGCACTCTTCTAAATTGAAAGTGTTCAGGGTAACCATACAATTTAAAGCAGAATGGTTTGATATGCCCTCTCTTTCCACAATGATGACAGACCCATGGATGATTCCTCCTCCTTCTGTTTCTGAAAGATTTCTGGGGTTGCTTCTGAGGTAGCATCTGACCATGCTTCTGACCTTGCATCTGAACATACTTCTGACCTTGCATCTGAGGTCTCTTCTGAGCTTGCATCTGGGCTTGTTTCTGAGGTCTCCTCTTTGATGTTCCAACCATAGAGTCATGAGTTTGAGTAGCAGGAACAAAACTCATCTGTTTAGGAATCTGAGTCTGATCAACAAAACCTAAACCAGTTTTTCCTTGTTGCTGATTCCCCAAAATGTCCTCCAACTTATCAGTAGCAGAGTTCAACATCTTCACTTGCTTCTTCATTTGATCAAGTTGGGAGTTCAGTTGGTTCACTTCTTCTTTTAAATCTGAATTCTGTACTAACAGTTCACCTTTTTCAGCCTCCAGTTGAAGAATAGTCTCTTTCTGATCCAAAACTTGTTTGCAAACCTCAGCACTTCTGGCATACAGCTTCTTGTAGTTATCAGCTAGTTCATCATATGAGGTTTTAGTTGCTTCAGACACATATGAGGCTTCAGACTCTGAGTCAGACTCTGAAAAGGTCTCAGACTCTAAAACAGCTTCCTTCTTCAAGATAGCTCCTGACCTCACTACCAGACCAGTATCACACATATCAGATTCACTAACATCATCATCTTCAGAACCATCATCAGACCATGAAATAGCTAGGCTCTTTTTCTGCTTCTTAGAAAAGTGGACATTCAGATTGATATGCCATACCCTCACACTCATAGCACTGCACACCTTTGCTTGGTTACTTTTCTCCTCAGACTTGGTCTTCTTCTCATCAGTTTGTTGCTTTTGTTATTGAATCTGAAATTCTGACCTTTGCTTGGCTTTTCTGTTAACATTCTTCAGAATCTTGTTGAATTGTTTTCCCAGCAACACTAGAGCTTCTGATAAGTCATCCTCCTCAGACTCTTGTTGATCATCAGCTTCAGATTCACAGAAAAGCTACACCTTTCCTTTCTTATCAGGTTTTGCAGAAAGCAGTCTCAAAATTTAACAAAGACCAATGAGCTCTTCAACTTCATAGCAGAAATATCATGAGCCTCCTCAATTGCTGTACCTTCATGTCAAACCTTCTGGGCAGGGACCTGAGGATTTTTCTGACTAACTTCTCATCAGACATCTTCACCAAGAGAGTCAAAGAATTTGCCATATCCAGCACATTCATAAAAATCCTGAATGGATTCATCTCCTTCATCTTCAGGTTCTCAAATTGGTGGTCAGCAGCTGCAATCTGGACATCTTTACCTTAGAAGTTCCTTCATGAGTGGTCTTCAGAATTTCCCAAGCATCCTTAGCCACAGTACATTGTTTGATGAGTCTGAACATGTTCTGATCAACACCATTAAAGATAGCATTCAAAGCTTTTGAATTTCCCAGAGACAGATCATCTTCAGCTTTGGTCCATTCCTCCTCAGGCTTCAGAACCTCAGTCTTGTTACCATCTTTGTCTGTATACACAGGATGATCCCAGCCTTTAATCACAGCTTTCCAAGTCCTGCTGTCAATAGACTTTAGAAAAGCACACATCCTTGACTTCCAATACTCATAGTTTGTGCCATCTAGTAGGGGTGGTCTATTGACATAGCCTCCTTCTCTATCCATGCTTACCAGTAATTAATCCCTCTGGATCTCACCCAAAATACAGGCAGGGTGCCTGCTCTGATGCCAATTGAAATTCTGGCCAGGCAATGTGACAGAGTAACCAGGTTCTGAACCAACAGGTTCTGAACAATATGCAGGACACACCAAATTGCTTAAAACAGAGCACAAACACAACACACACAAGCAGCAAATTTAAAGTGCAGGAAAGTAAAAAGGCACAAGGTTTGTTAACCCAGTTCGGAGTAAACACCTCCTACTCTGGGGGATACCAATCCAGGAAGGAATTCCACTATAGGAATTAATCCTTATGACTCAAGACACTGACTCCCAGTTCCCAGCCTAAGCAATTAACTTCCTCCTAGTCTTGAATTCTACCCAACACGTTGAGTATTAGAGACCACTAACTTCCTAATCAAGTAACAAACCTGTTACTGAATCCCTTAACAAAAACTACTCTGTTTTGAAGAACAACTTCAATACATCTGACTTCACTCGTACCTACAGGCTTAGAGTGATTACAACTCAATCAAAACACCTAAACCAACTCTAACAGAGTGGTGCACAATAAAGCTAAAAGCTTAAAAACTCTAAGACTCTTTTCTCTGAATTTTTCTCTCTAATTTCTTGTATTGAATAGCAGCAGCCCTCCTCCTTATATAGCCTTCAGTCTTGCAAAATAAAACTAATCTTCTGAATTGATTTGTTACTGAAATAAGATTGGTCCAATCAAGTAACAAATAAAACTGTTTTGTATCTTTGAAAGATTTAAAACAGAAAATACGATTTTCATATCTTTGAACCAAATCTTCAATAAAATCTTCTCCAAATAATTCAGCATTCTAGAAGCACTTATACAAAGATAATTCCTTGCTAAATCTCCCAAGATACGCGCAACAATTAATCTGAAAACCCAGCTTCTGATGTGGTCAACAAAAGTCAACGCTGGCTTCAGAACCTGAAATCAGCTTCTGAACTGCTACAGTGCATTCAGCTTCTGATGATATTTTCTGCTTCTGAATGGCTTCAATACACAAAACTTGCAGCTGAAGAAATGTTTCAAATATGGAGATGCTTCTATTCAATACTTTGGTTTTGCCAAAATATGCAGCCAACACCAAAAGACTCAACAGTTTTTAAATGTTTTGCGTGCATGCTTATCTATGTCAAAAGAAAATATACTAAAAGGGGGGAAAAGAGATAAAAACAAACGAAAGAAAAGAAAAAAAAGTTTTTTTATTATTGCGCTTGACAAGATGTCGATCTTGCTCCTACGTATCTCCCAGTAGTCGGAGAATTCAAAGCGTACGTAGTTCTTTGGTAGAAAAACGTACATATGTTGGTTAAATTTAAATGGACGATGTTTTAACCGAATTCTTGCGATTAAACGTAGCTTGTATGCTCGCGCATGGGAGACTTATTAAGCGTCTTGCTTGTATGCTCGCGCATGGGAGACTTATTAAGCGTATAGCTTGTATGCTCGCGCATGGGAGACTTATTAAGCGTCTTGCTTGTATGCTCGCGCATGGGAGACTTATTAAGCGACTTGCTTGTATGCTCGCGCATGGGAGACTTATTAAGCGTTTTGCTTGTATGCTCGCGCATAGGGAGACTTATTAAGCGTTTGTTTACGAATCGCGCTAGAATGTTAAAAGGCATGTCCGTAGGTAAAAAGGGTTCGAATTGGTCGCTATGGGACCAAAATGGGTGCAATGGACTCAAACGAGTCGATCATTGACCGGTGTGACTCCAACGAGTCGGGGGATTGAATCTAGTGGCCACGGGGGATCAAAAGGTTCGGATTGACCACGGGGGCCAAAATTAGTGTGTTGGGTTTGTTTTATGTTTTTGAAAATAGAATGACGATTGTCCGAACGACGAGACATACGTCACGCATTCGTACAACCGGGGAAATGGAGAGCCATACGTCAAACCATCCCTTTTTCATTCAAGTTTTGTATGAAACTCAAGAAATCCCAAAGTGAACCAAACACTTGGTTGTTGCAACCTATGAACAAAGGTTGTTCAAGTTTATGGAAAAGCACAGGTTTGTGAATAATGCACAAGTTCGGCTCAATTTTGAAAACGGTTTTGAAAAGCGAACAAGTTCGGCTTAAGTTCACGTTTGATTTGAAAATCATGAACAAGGTTTTTGTTCAAGTTTGGCTTTGAAAATGGTGAACATAGCTCATTGCTCAAGTTTGTTTTGAAAGTTTGTGGACATAACTTGTTTTGCAAGTTATTCCAAAAGCGTTACACGAACTTGTGAATTTGTCAATATTGTGCAAAATCCTTGTTATGGTTTGAATAAAATGAGTGTCAACCCTCTTAGATTCTGAGCTTTGGGTTAGAACCTCAAAAATCGGCTTTTGAATTCATGTTCTGAATTCTGTCATGGTCGCACTGCGACCAGACCTTCGCACTGCGAAGTATGCGAAAATTTGAGTTCAGAAGCTGCTTCTGAACTTCTGTTCAGAAGCAACTTTTGAACTAGCCTCAGAACCTTAGGAGGAGTGAAAAGCTTTTGGAATTAGCAATAAAAGGAGTGCAACAACTTGGTTTAAATGTTTTGCAAACCTTGGGATTTCTTTTGAGTTTCAAAAAAGGTTTTAAATCAAAATGAGTTTAAACTTATTGAAGATGCAAAACTGAAATTGGATCAACTTAAATGCAAAAAACAAATGCAATATAAGCAGGTTAGAGTGACTTACCTGCTCCTGGCCCAAGGCTTTTGTTGCAAGGAATGGAAGAGGTTTGGATGCTTATGGTTTTTGCAAAGCTGGTCAAGCTTGATGAACAACACTTAATCAATGATAATTTGCCTTTGTTTCTCACTCTTTGTGTGAGGTTTAGAGGTTGTTTTGCTGGCTTGGTGCTTTGTGTTGGTTTTAGGATGATTTGTGTAAGAAAGGATTGGAGATTTCCTCTAAACTTACCCAAAACCAAACTCTGTTTTTGTGAGAAAAATGTGCAACAATTCACTCGAATTTGCACTAGTTTTCTGCTCTCAAACCTCTGTGTTTACACTCTCTCAATCCCCTCCTGAATTCCCTCTAGAGCTGTCTTGAATTCAGCAGCAATGCCTTGCTTTTATAGGCCAAAATGAGATCAAAAGTCATGATGACAAAATCTGCAGCAGGGCTGTTTTTGTGCCATAATCATGACTGATTTGCTTTGCATTTAATGCTAAGGATAAGAGGTGACCTTGCCTTGCTGCAAGGGTCAAGACCTTGGACGAATTCAGCTCCCAAAGCAGCTGAATTCTGACAGAAAATGATGGAAATGATGAAAGCAAGGTTGTTTGCAAAACAGGGGCAGCACCTTTGCCTCAATCCTTGACTGGTTTTGATAAAGCCTATGGCAAGGTGGTTGCTGGCAAGTAGCAGGATTAGTTGCAGGCACAAGTGGGAGGGATAAGGACTGCCCAAAGTCAGCAAGTGGCTGGGTTACTTGATCAATTTTGCTTCCTCTTCCTTTCCCTTTTGCTTTTTCAATTGTCACATGTTCTTTTCTTCCACTTGGTTAAATCCAACATTATCCATGATAATAATACATGATAATAATTATAGATAATGACTAGAATACAATAAAAGAAAAGGAAAACAGAAAAATCAAAAATCTGAAAATCTGCAGAAAATTCGCAGACTTCGCTCTGCGAAGTAGACTTTGCTCTGCGAAGTCCTCATTTCTGGGAGACTTCGCTCTGCGAAGGGGACTTTGCTCTGCGAAGTCCTCATTTCAGCAATGTTGACTTTTTGTTGACCTTTTTGACTTTTCTCTTTTTTTTTAATTTTTTTTTTTGGAAAGGCTTAGGACAAAATTGGGGGTACTACAGCTGCCCCTACTTAATTGTGTCTTTGCATAGAGTGTGTGAGTGCCCAGGGCATCTCATGAACTCTTTGTGAAGATCAATTAAGTAAAGAAGGACTCGAATTTTGTCCTTCGCGGTATGAAAAAAATTTGTAGTAAAAGTAAAATATGCAAATGCAATGATTTGAAAAGGTTGATCGTATCCAGCCGCTAACACTGGAGGTAGATCCATTGGGGATGAAGGTAATCGTATCCAGCCGCTTACACTGAAGGTAGATTCCTAAAGGCAAAGGTGATCTTATCTAGCCGCTTACACTAGAGGTCGATACACTGAGGAAGGTGGTCTTATCTAGCCGCTTTACACTAGAGGTCGATACCTAAGATAGGTAATCTTATTTCAGCCGCTTACCTGAAGGTCGATTCCTAACGGTGGAGTGATCTTATTCAGCCACTAACACTGAAGGTCGAAACACTGAGGAAGGTGATCTTATCTAGCCGCTTACACTAGAGGTCGATACCTAAGATAGGTAATCTTATTCAGCCGCTTACACTGAAGGTCGATTCCTAACGGTGGAGTGATCTTATTCAGCCGCTAACACTGAAGGTCGAAACACTGAGGAAGGTGATCTTATCTAGCCGCTTACACTAGAGGTCGATACCTAAGATAGGTAATCTTATTCAGCCGCTTACACTGAAGGTCGATTCCTAACGGTGGAGTGATCTTATTCAGCCGCTAACACTGAAGGTCAAAATACTGAGGAAGGTGATCTTATCTAGCCGCTTACACTAGAGGTCGATACCTAAGATAGGTAATCTTATTCAGCCGCTTACACTGAAGGTCGATTCCTAACGGTGGAGTGATCTTATTCAGCCGCTAACACTGAAGGTCGAAACACTGAGGAAGGTGATCTTATCTAGCCGCTTACACTAGAGGTCGATACCTAAGATAGTTAATCTTATTCAGCCGCTTACACTGAAGGTCGATTCCTAACGGTGGAGTGATCTTATTCAGCCGCAAACACTGAAGGTCGAAACACTGAGGAAGGTGATCTTATCTAGCCGCTACACTAGAGGTCGATACCTAAAGATAGGGAATCTTATTCAGCCCGCTTACACTGACAGGTCGATTCCTAACGGTGGAGTGATCTTATTCAGCCGCAACACTAAAAGGTCAAAATACTGAGGAAGGTGATCTTATCTAGCCGCTTACATAGAGGTCGATACCTAAGATAGGTAATCTTATTCAGCCGCTTACACTGAAGGTCGATTCCTAACGGTGGAGTGATCTTATTCAGCCGCTAACACTGAAGGTCGAAACACTGAGGAAGGTGATCTTATCTAGCCGCTTACACTAGAGGTCGATGCCTAAGATAGGTAATCTTATTCAGCCGCTTACACTGAAGGTCGATTCCTAACGGTGGAGTGATCTTATTCAGCCGCTAACACTGAAGGTCGAAACACTGAGGAAGGTGATCTTATCTAGCCGCTTACACTAGAGGTCGATACCTAAGATAGGTAATCTTATTCAGCCGCTTACACTGAAGGTCGATTCCTAACGGTGGAGTGATCTTATTCAGCCGCTAACACTGAAGGTCGAAACACTAAGGAAGGTGATCTTATCTAGCCGCTTACACTAGAGGTCGATACCTAAGATAGGTAATCTTATTCAGCCGCTTACACTGAAGGTCGATTCCTAACGGTGGAGTGATCTTATTCAGCCGCTAACACTGAAGGTCGAAACACTGAGGAAGGTGATCTTATCTAGCCGCTTACACTAGAGGTCGATACCTAAGATAGGTAATCTTATTCAGCCGCTTACACTGAAGGTCGATTCCTAACGGTGGAGTGATCTTATTCAGCCGCTAACACTGAAGGTCGAAACACTGAGGAAGGTGATCTTATCTAGCCGCTTACACTAGAGGTCGATACCTAAGATAGGTAATCTTATTCAGCCTCTGCTTACACTGAAGGCGATTCCTAACGGTGGAGTGATCTATTCAGCCGCTAGACACTGAAGGTCGAAACACTGAGGAAGGGTGATCTTATCTAGCCGCTTACACTAGAGGGTCGATACCTAAGATAGGTAATCTTATTCAGCCTCTTACACTGAAGGTCGATTCCTAACGGTGGAACTGGAATTGGTCTTACCCTGAATAGGTGCTCGGTTTTTGAGCCGGAAAACATATGTATGATTCATGTTAATGCTTCATGTTTACCTTATGGCAGTATGATATGCATGAATGATTTTGATATGATATGCATGTATATGAATGAGTTGGTATAATGCATGCATGAATGATTTTGATATGATATGCATGTATGAATGAATATGATATGCTGGGGGGTTATGATTGGTGGGCCGAGCAAAGTCGGGCTTGGTTGTGATTGCGCCAAGATGGATTGGGCTTTTTTTGTTTGCTTGGTTTGGAAGGACAAGGTCCCTTTGCCTACATACCCGAATGGGATCAAAACCGATGTAGTTTCGGGCTTGATGAGACTCCACTGGAGAAATGCCAATGAATATTGGCTTTGGTTTTGCAATGATTATTGGACTTTGGGTTGCCAATGAATATTGGGCTTTGGTTTGCCAATGATTATTGGGCTTTGGGTTTTGGGTGCCGAGCGAGGTCGGGCTTTTGATTTTGTTGGCCGAGCGAGGTCGGGCTTTTTGTTTTTGGTTGCCGAGCGAGGTCGGGCTTTTTTTTTTGTTGCCGAGCGAGGTCGGGGCTTTTTGATTTTGGGTTGCCGAGCGAGGTCGGGCTTTTGTTTGATGGTGTGATCTCACTGGGATATAAGGATCATTTTTGGAAGCATGATCGATATCCGGCCTTAGTGGATGAAAAAGATGTATGAGGGTGAGCTTTATTTGGGGAAATTGTTCCTCCGACACCCGGGATCTTTGCGTTTTACGCGCCGTTGAGCTACGCACTAGTTTCTGATGAAGAGTAAGATCTTGAAGTGACTGATGAAAGTTTTCAAGTCTTGAGTCCTTTGATGGCAATGCCGGAGACCAACAAAATTCTTTCGACATTTAACGTCCAAGTAAAAAAAAAACACATTTTGTTTTGTTTTTTTATGTTATTCCCATATTTCAATGCATTATCTATCATGAAATATAAAAACACATTTTATGAGCAAGTAAGGAACGCATACAATGAAAAGGTTTTAAAAATGACTTTGATTCAACGAAACTTAGTCCCTTGTAATGGGTAACTATTCGTGAAAATGTAATCCCTATAAGAGGTGATTACTGAGATAGGAGAAAAAAGAAACAAAAAGACAAATGGAAATTTGCTTGGGTTTCACGTGCTACTTTCCCTATGACTTCGAAATAACCTTTTTTTGAAAGATGATAATGAGGTTGATTCTTTCCCTCTTGAATTCTGTCCGGACCTCACGTGCCGCAGTCTTTTGCCTTCTTTTTTTTTTTGAAACCCCTAACTTTTACCTGGACCGCTCTTTCGAGTTTTCAGTCCACTAGGGTATATTTCCTTTTTTGATGTCCTTAATTTTTGCCTAGACCGCCTTTTCAGGTTTTCGATCTACCTGGACGCTCTCTATTGCCTAAACCGCCCCTTTTCAGGTTTTCGATTTAGCGAGCTCTTTTTTTTTGGCATATATTTTTTTTGACTGCGCCGGAGTTTATTGATAGGGGATCTTTGTGGGTGGGTAATATCCTTTTCCCCAAGCATTAAGTTTCCTTCTCTAAATTTTCGAGAATGAACTTTCTTGTCGAGCTGTCCATGCCACAATGCTGTAAGGTGTTTCTCTTTTATAAGGTTCAGTTGGTCGAACCTTGTTTGTGTTTGAATGCCAATGGAAACTGGGCTTTGGGTGCTTGGATGCCGAATAAGGTCGGACTTTTTATGATGGGGTGCCGAACGAGGTCGGGCTTTTATGATTTTATTGTCCGAGCGGGTCGTTCTTTTTTTTTTGGTTGCCGAGCAAGGTCGGGCTTTTGCTTTTTGGATGCCGAGTAAGGTCGGGCTTTTGTTTAGCTTCCGAGCAAGGTCGGGCTTTATGGTTGGCTTTCGAGCAAGGTCGGGCTTTTGTTTAGCTTCCGAGCAAGGTCGGGCTTTTGTGTTTTTTTTTTTGGATGGGAATGCCAATGACAATTGGGCTTTTATTGGAAGTGGGGTTTGTGATTGCCAATGGAAATTGGGCTTTTTGTTTGGAAATTGTGTGTGCCAATGAAAATTGGTCTTTTGTTGGAGATGTGAGGAATGCCAATGATGACTTGGCTTTTTGTGTTTGGGGGATGCCAATGAAAATTGGGCTTTGTTGTTTGGGAATGTGAGGAATGCCAATTTGGCCTTTTGTGGGAAATTGTGGGAGTGCCGTAACGGCAAATGGTTTTTTTTTTGATGAGTTGGGCGACCATTGTTTGGTCATGTTTGCATAGGAAGAGCTGCTTCGACCCATTTGGTGAAACAGTTGATGGCAACTAGTATGACTGGTGCCCTTTTGAAGCCTTTGGCTCAATCAATTCCGAACATGTTTATGCCCCACATAGAGAATGGTTAGGGTGATGTCCTGACATTCAGAGGTGTTTGTGGTATGTGGCCCCTTGTTGGCATAATTTTGTCACTTGTGACATGTCTTGCGTGGTGAAAAACAGTCGGCTTCCATGGTTAGCCAATAACAACCCACCCTTAGGGTATTCACGTTATGTATTTTTGCATGTCCAAAGGCATGGGTTTTGGAAGGACTCCGCATGGATTTCTTGGTGAGCATGACTGCTTCACATTTACCCACACATCTGGGTAAGACCATGATTTCTCTTATAGAGTGTGCCCCGGCAGAGGGAGAACTGTGGTGCTATTCTTTTGAGGGCTCTCTTGGTGAGGTTGTATTACCCTATCCTCTTGATCCCCAAGTCTGGACAATCCTTCAGGAGGTTCAAAATCGTCCTTTTATCATCTTCCGTTTGGTTAATTCGAAGATTGAAGTCAAAAGGGATCGTAGCAGTGTTATTTTTGGTGTATGATGATTTTTTTTTTTGTAGGGTTGCAAAAATTTATTTAAGAACGAAAGAAAAACGAACTCTTTTAAAAATAAACTGCAAATTTATTAATGACGGAAATGATTTGAAATATGGGGGTCCCATAAACATTAATCATTTGCCTTGGGAAGAGCAAAATGATTTTTTTTGAAAAACAAGATAAATTACTTGGACAAAGAAATGATTTCCAGAATTTCGATGGCCTTCCGGTTGCTCGGATCTCATCCGAAACGCTACTGTACACCGGGTCGGGTACTTCCCCCTTTTTTTTTGGGTGTTTGGGTGAGGAAATGATGTGAGGGGGTTTTTCTTGAAATGCATGAAAATGCATGTGAAGTATGAATGCAATGAGTATGCAAAAATATGCCCCTCTTTTTTTGTTTATGCAAAAAGTTTATATGATGCAAATGTTTATGATATGCAAGGGTTTGGTATATGAAGGTTCGGAACTTCCCCCCATCCTCACGTGTAGGCTCTAAAGATGAAATTTCTCTAAGAGAGAGGTCCCTAGGTCATCGATCTCACATGGAATTAGGGTTGTCTATGGACATACGTCAACATGACTTCAATTAATTCCACGTGAAAATCTCCTCTACAGCGGGGTTGGGCATCCTACCCTCACGGACATATCGTCAACGCGGGCTTTCCGGCTACACACAACCACCATTTCTAAACTTAGTTTTTTTCTCGAGCTCCGGGTAGAGAGCCTCACTCACGTTCCGGCATTAACCCGAACAATGTGGAAACAGGAAGAGTAACATCGCTCAAGTAACCCCGCCATTTTGATAATATATAGGTATGAATATAAAGCAAAATAAAGCAATTATAAACATTAAAGCATATGAATGACATAAATGAATAAAAATAAAAAGCATGGCGCACAAAGAAATAAAAACAATTAGCCTTTAAAAACCAAATAGAATAGGCTTGACTCGCTAGTGGGAAAAGAGTTCCCCAGTGAAGTTGCCAGCTGTGCGCACCTCGTTTAAAAAATGCGCAAATCCTCCGAGGACGTCCTCGAACGCTCGGAGGGCCTTGTGAAGTCGCCACCAAAGTTTTGTGTAAATGGAACGTTGATAAACCCTTAAGTTTTTTTATTTGAAAGGGAAACGATAATAAAACCCTTGACGATGAGGAAGAGGACTGGTCATCGCAACCATTGTCGGGTTCGGGAGTCAGTTACACAAGGGGAAGGTATTAGCACACCTCACGTCCATTGTACTCAACGGGAACCTTCTATTTGGCTAAAGCTTAAATTGTTTTTAAATGTTTTGCGCGCATGCTTATCTATGTCAAAAGAAAATATACTAAAAGGGGGGGAAAAGAGATAAAAACAAACGAAAGAAAAGAAAAAAAAGTTTTTTTATTATTGCGCTTGACAAGATGTCGATCTTGCTCCTACGTATCTCCCGGTAGTCGGAGAATTCAAAGCGTAGGTAGTTCTTTGGTAGAAAAACGTACATATGTTGGTTAATTTTAAATGGACGATGTTTTAACCGAATTCTTGTGATTAAACGTAGCTTGTATGCTCGCGCATGGGAGACTTATTAAGCGTCTTGCTTGTATGCTCGCGCATGGGAGACTTATTAAGCGTATAGCTTGTATGCTCGCGCATGGGAGACTTATTAAGCGTCTTGCTTGTATGCTCGCGCATGGGAGACTTATTAAGCGTCTTGCTTGTATGCTCGCGCATGGGAGACTTATTAAGCGTTTAGCTTGTATGCTCGCGCATGGGGAGACTTATTAAGCGTTTGTTTACGAATCGCGCTAGAATGTTAAAAGGCATGTCCGTAGGTAAAAGGGTTCGAATTGGTCGCTATGGGACCAAAATGGGTGCAATGGACTCAAACGAGTCGATCATTGACCGGTGTGACTCCAACGAGTCGGGGGATTGAATCTAGTGGCCACGGGGGATCAAAAGGTTCGGATTGACCACAGGGGCCAAAATTAGTGTGTTGGGTTTGTTTTATGTTTTTGAAAATAGAATGACGATTGTCCGAACTACGAGACATACGTCACGCATTCGTACAACCGGGGAAATGGAGAGCCATACGTCAAACCATCCCTTTTTCATTCAAGTTTTGTATGAAACTCAAGAAATCCCAAAGTGAACCAAACACTTGGTTGTTGCAACCTATGAACAAAGGTTGTTCAAGTTTATGGAAAAGCACAAGTTTGTGAATAATGCACAAGTTCGGCTCAATTTTGAAAACGGTTTTGAAAAGCGAACAAGTTCGGCTTAAGTTCACGTTTGTTTTGAAAATCATGAACAAGGTTTTTGTTCAAGTTTGGCTTTGAAAATGGTGAACATAGCTCATTGCTCAAGTTTTTTGAAAGTTTGTGGACATAACTTGTTTTGCAAGTTATTCCAAAAAGCGTTACACGAACTTGTGAATTTGTCAATATTGTGCAAAATCCTTGTTATGGTTTGAATAAAATGAGTTTCAAACCTCTTAGATTCTGAGCTTTGGGTTAGAACCTCAAAAATCGGCTTTTGAATTCATGTTCTGAATTCTGTCATGGTCGCACTGCGACTAGACCTTCGCACTGCGAAGTATGCGAAAATTTGAGTTCAGAAGCTGCTTCTGAACTTCTGTTCAGAAGCAACTTCTGAACTACCCTCAGAACCTTAGGAGGAGTGAAAAGCTTTTGGAATTAGCAATAAAAGGAGTGCAACAACTTGGTTTAAATGTTTTGCAAACCTTGGGATTTCTTTTGAGTTTCAAAAAAGGTTTTAAATCAAAATGAGTTTAAAACTTATTGAAGATGCAAAACTGAAATTGGATCAACTTAAATGCAAAAAACAAATGCAATATAAGCAGGTTAGAGTGACTTACCTGCTCCTGGCCCAAGGCTTTTGTTGCAAGGAATGGAAGAGGTTTGGATGCTTATGGTTTTTGCAAAGCTGGTCAAGCTTGATGAACAACACTTAATCAATGATAATTTGCCTTTGTTTCTCACTCTTTGTGAGGTTTAGAGGTTGTTTTGCTGGCTTGGTGCTTTGTGTTGGTTTTAGGATGATTTGTTAAGAAAGGATTGGAGATTTCCTCTAAACTTACCCAAAACCAAACTCTGTTTTTGTGAGAAAAATGTGCAACAATTTACTCGAATTTGCACTAGTTTTCTGCTCTCAAACCTCTGTGTTTACACTCTCTCAATCCCCTCCTGAATTCCCTCTAGAGTTGTCTTGAATTCAGCAGCAATGCCTTGCTTTTATAGGCCAAATGAGATCAAAAGTCATGATGACAAAATCTGCAGCAGGGCTGTTTTTGTGCCATAATCATGACTGATTTGCTTTGCATTTAATGCTAAGGATAAGAGGTGACCTTGCCTTGCTGCAAGGGTCAAGACCTTGGACGAATTCAGCTCCCAAAGCAGCTGAATTCTGACAGAAAAATGATGGAAATGATGAAAGCAAGGCTGTTTACAAAACAGGGGCAGCACCTTTGCCTCAATCCTTGACTGGTTTTGATAAAGCCTATGGCAAGGTGGTTGCTGGCAAGTAGCAGGATTAGTTGCAGGCACAAGTGGGAGGGATAAGGACTGCCCAAAGTCAGCAAGTGGCTGGGTTACTTGATCAATTTGCTTCCTCTTCCTTTCCCTTTTGCTTTTTCAATTGTCACATGTTCTTTTCTTCCACTTGGTTAAATCCAACATTATCCATGATAATAATACATGATAATAATTATAGATAATGACTGGAATACAATAAAAGAAAAGGAAAACAGAAAAATCAAAAATCTGAAAATCTGCAGAAAATTCGCAGACTTCGCTCTGCGAAGTAGACTTTGCTCTGCGAAGTCCTCATTTCTGGGAGACTTCGCTCTGCGAAGGGGACTTTGCTCTGCGAAGTCCTCATTTCAGCAATGTTGACTTTTTGTTGACTTTTTGACTTTTCTCTTTTTTTTGATTTTTTTTGGAAAGGCTTAGGACAAAATTGGGGTACTACAATTAGCATTAGTTACACTTTGTAATCTCAATGTTATTCAATCAAATATATATTTTGACAATGTTAATCTTCCGGCTTCTAATACTTTTAATTGCTAATATTAATTGCACACTTTTTAAATTTCCTTATAAAGCAAAACAAAAAAAAAATTTCTTGCATACATCATTCATTATCATGCATACGGTCATCCTCGAGTCCAAACTCATTTTCCCTTTTCTTATCCTCAGGATTTCTTATAATCCAAATTGAGTCTTCAGTGTCCGCATTCTCTCTGCAACACTACGTGTCTTCTCGTAAGGAAAAGTGGCTCATCGTCCCGAGGCAACTCACTCCTACAATACCCGAGCGACCCTAAAGAGGAAAATGGAAAACCTCGAGCAAGAGAATCAAGATCCTCGTGAAGAAGTAACATCTATGAGAACGGAAATGGAAAAACTAACGGAGTTAGTGAAACTACTAGCAGCCGCGCAAATCCCGGCACCTCCTCCTCCCTCTAGCTCCCAAGCTCCAGCACTAGCTTCTACTTCAACTCTGACCCCACATGATGGAACTCAGCGCTACACTAAACCCCCCGGTTGCACATGGGGTAGCCGTTTGATTTTGGTGAAGAGTCCGTCCCTATTCCTACTACCCTTCAAGAAACCCCGGTCACTCAACCCGAGGTTACCTTTACCCAGGCTGCTGCGGCCTTCACTACACCAGTGGTTCATACCACTCAAGGTGATTACGGGCCTATCTTTCATGCCGAAAGTTTAGGCGCCCAGGATAGGATGGCTGATTTCCTTGAAAAATTCGATGAGATGCAAAAGGAGATTAAAGCCCTCCGAGGGAAAGATTTATTCGGGAAGGACGCCCATGATCTCTGCCTTGTACCCAATGTCAAGATCCCTCCTAAATTCAAGGTCCCGGATTTTGAAAAGTACAAAGGGAATACTTGCCCGCAAAGTCACTTGGTAATGTACGCAAGGAAGATGTCGACACAAACCGACAACCATCTGCTCATCCATTATTTCCAAGATAGCTTAACCGGTGCTGCTTTAAAGTGGTACATGGGTTTGGATAGTACCAAAATCCAAACCTTTAATGACTTGGAGAGGCGTTTGTCCGCCAGTACAAATATAATTTGGACATGGCCCCGGACCGGGACCAACTCCGGGCTATGGCCCAAAAGGACAAAGAGACCTTAAGGTACGCGCAAAGATGGAGAGAGATAGCGGCTCAGATTAGCCCGTCTCTAGAAGAAAAGGAAATGACCAAGATCTTTTTAAATACCCTTGGTTCCTTTTACTATGAACGAATGGTTGCCAGTGCGCCAAGTGACTTCACCGAAATGGTAAGCATGGGCGTACGTTTGGAGGATGCGGTCCGAGAAGGACGCTTAGTAAAGGAAAGTGCTCCGTCTAGTAGCACAAAGAGATTTGGGGGCAGCTATCCAAGGAAGAAGAAAGAGCAAGATATCGGCATGATTGGCCACGGAGGACCTCATCAAGGGTACTCGGCATATCCGCATGTCTCTGCTATCTCACCTTCCATCTCTACACCTCCAAATTACCAAGTTCAAGTCCCGCAAAGATCTCTCCCTCAATATCAACAGTCCATCAACAAACAACACCCGCAAAATCCACAACAATCATACCAGCAGTCCCGCCCACAAGGTCAGCAGCAATTCCGACCTCAAGCACCTCAACAGCCTTTCAACCATCAGAATCGCCCAAGAGCGGCATTCGATCCGATAC